>JBBPBX010012512.1:0-53950 GCA_038048925.1 Garcialebias charrua
ATCAACTCCATGATACTGTACCTGACCGATCCGAACAAAAATAGTCCGTCTAAAGACGACCTGGATTCCGATCCAGACCTTAAGGTCCTCTATCAGCTGCGCAAACAGCTAAAACTAATCAAGGGCATCTTAACTTTCGCTCATGGACCAACGTCCTCACCTGTGTTCGTGGTTCCCCATGACCAAAGGGGGGTGATGTTAGTTCATGCCCATGATCTCCCGTCCGCAGGACACAAAGGAGATAAAGCCACGCTGACGGCATTAAAACAAATTGCCTATTGGCCTGGAATGAAAAAGGATGTCAAGGACTACATTGAAGGGTGCGTGGTCTGTGGCCAGTTTCAGCCAACCAGACCACTTCACAGAGCACCACTGCAAAGCAGAGGCATTGCATTCCCATGGTCTGACCTCCAGATCGACTGGGTTGGACCACTCACTAAGAGCTCTAGAGGAAATAAATATTTTCTCACGGTAACCTGTGCATTCACCAAATGGGTAGAATGCCTACCAGCTCCTAACGACACAGCACAAACTACTGCTATGTTGTTAATGAATCATATATTCTCAAGGTTTGGACTTCCCCTTAGGGTGAACTCAGACCAAGGTACACACTTCACAGGTGAAGTGATGAAAGAACTGTGGAAGACGCTAGGCGTCAAGGCCAACTTTCATGTCGGCTACCACCCACAGGCTTCAGGCCAAGTAGAGAGAGCAAACAGAACTGTGGTGAGTATTTTGAAGAAATACGTGGCTGCAAACCACAAGGACTGGGACGTGAAACTCCCTCTGGTCCTCATGGCCATAAGAGCCACTCCACACACATCAACTGGCATCTCTCCCTTCGAGATGATGACCGGTCGACAAATGACTCTCCCTCTACACCTGTTGTACCAACCAGGCGACGCCGCCATGGCAACAGCCTACACTACACAACAATACATGAAAGATTTGAATGCACACCTCAGAAACACTTTTGCTTTCGCCCAGAAAAACCTGGAAAAATCCGCTGAAGGACGCAAGGCGTACTACGACCAGAAGGCCTCTCACAATGAACTCCAAGTGGGAGACAGAGTCTGGTACTATACGTTCGCCCCAGCAACCGGGAAAGGAGGGTCCGAGACCGGAACTCTCGCCCGCAAACTAATGCCCAGGTGGACTGGACCTCATCTGATAACAGACAAAGTGTCCTCAGTCGTCTACGAAATCAAAATCAGCAAAGGCCGCAAAGAGCCAATTGCTAAATGGGTACATCGAAATCAGATCAAACCTTACAAGGCGTTCAATGACTCCACAAAAGACAAAGATCTCACAAACTCACCGACTTCATGGGATAATAAGGTCGTCCAAACACAAGTTAGTAAATAAACTAATCAGGTTTAAACTACCATAATTCCCACCCTATAAGTCGCATTGTCCAATTTGAACTTAGAAACGCTAAGCCTAAAACCCACAACAAAAAACTAACCTTAACAACCGTTTAAATCCACGAGATTTAATTTGACCTCGGTCATAAAGTTGAGACCTGTTTTTCTTGTGTGTTGCACTTTGGAATCTGACGACAAGAGTGTGTCGAAGCAGTGAAACGTTGTTTCCTTGTTGTTTAGTCATTACTGTTGTCATTAGTTGAGATATTGTTTTGGTTCTGAACACTCCCAGCCAAAAGGTTTTGTATTAACATTGATTAATGCATAAGATGGATTTAACTATGCCAACATGCAGTTCGTTTTGTTAAATCTCAATCGTTGAAGAGTCAATGTAGTTTAAAGTTGCTCAAGGTACAATAAACTACACTGGTCTCATAATTTCTAAATTGAACCGATTCGATCGTTTCTATTCTAGATTACCTATTCATTTTGATGAGTCTCGCCATAGACTTCAAAATTTATTAGGAATACCAAATCCTACGTCGTTCGTCTAAAAGACAACAGACATTTAGATCAAACTATATTTCATTTTTATTTTAGTTTAACCTAAACTAAGTAATGAATGGAGGAATAGTTTGGAATTAGAGGCCTTCGTTACAGAAGCCCTCCAAAATTTTATAGGTACAAATCCCTATATCTAATTTTACAGAATTGATCCACCCCTTAATTGGTAAGTGTAGCTGATCTAAACCATGATAGCTTACATACCAGGTGCATATAGGTAAGGCTTAATGTAAAATCCCAATCATAAGCCCACCTAAAACCACATAATTGCATGACACATAGAACCAGAGTGGCACTGACTGGAAACCAACCAGCCAACAACCTTCGATGTGGGGACCTGCAGCTCCAACGCTTGGTCTTCAACCTTCATCCAAGGGTCGCCTCCTCTGCGTCAATCGAGGGATCCCCTCTACATGCTGATTATGAAAACAATTGTTGCTGATCAATCAACAAAACTAATCGTTGTGGAATTACCGCTGTGGATTATAAGACTTTGTTTTCCAAAGGATCACAGACTTTGTTTTCCAAGAGTTAACAGACTTTGTTTTCCAAAGGATTAAAAGCTTTTCGCAATGGGATTACCTCCGAACAGTATGGAATTTCCAAAAACTTTATGGGATTATAATTTTTGATTTTTCTTTTCCACTTGCTGGATTACTTCAAGATCAAAGACAGTTCAAGGTTTCCTTTCGTGTTGGACCCCATCCCCAAGGACTGGCGATGGCTTCCAAAAGGGGGGAGATGTAGTGGGCATGACCTTGTCCACTTTTAAGACACCTGTGTACTTTTGAACTGTCCAGTGATGACCTTTACTGACCTCTCAGTAAAGCAAGACATTTATCACAAAATCATTCCATTAGTTGTAATCAGAATATAGTCACCAAAAGAGACTATTTCTACCTTTGATTTTATTCTAATGTAATCAAAAGAATAACTTTTGTCATTTTCATGATATATGTTATATGCTGTTATTCTTTAAATGTGAAACATCAATGTGTCATTTCTGCAAGTGAAAAGGTGTCAAAGTTCAGCTAAAATGTCAAACTGACTTACACTGAAATTGTTTTTGTCGAGTTTCAGCTAAAACTCTCATCTAGCGTCTGAAAGTCTCTCACTCAGATACTTTTCCTAAACAATTTCCTTCTCTGTGCTGAATTTCACCTTGAATAGTGATAACGAGTGGACCAATGAAAAAGAGACAAGTTTCTCTCCTCTCTAAGTCTCTTTTTAAGTTCTAACTGTGCGGAAACGCTTCAGTCTTTGAATGGACAGAGAGTTTGAATGGACAGAGACCTGAAAGCTCTCTGCCTTGCAGCTGGTCAAGCTTGGTCAAGAGCCAAAGACTAACTTGTCAGCTAGAACTGATGGACGCCTCCATCCAGTTCCCCGAGCAAAAGCTCCAAAGTTCCTAATGAACTTTCTTTGAGAAACATCTCGTCTTGAAGTCGGCCAGAAGCTGCCACATGTTTCTGACGGCTGACGCGGATCCGAGGAGACGTTGGAAGTAAACGACCAGTTCAGACGTACGAGGGCCGGAAGGACTCTGTGCACCTGGGAGGCTGGTGATATCTTTATCAGACGCATCGTCAAAAGGTAAAGAGCTGTTTACAAACGTACCTGGGATTTAGCCGAAGTCGGATGGAAAGTGTCATCTCTGGTTACACTCGAGATAAATAACTTAATCTCTCCAACCTCTTATTCCTCCTTTTCCCTTTCCCTCTCAATCTAAGCTGGAAACTATTTTAAGTTTAAAGAGCCCACAGACTAAATATGTTAACATCCAATATTGAAGTCTGTTGTGTTAAATTTAAGTGTGCTGACGTATTAATTTGAAAGAAAGTGAAATCATGTCAATCAAGTGTAATGGTGTTAATTTAGTTGATTCATTTTAAATAAATGATAGTGTCTCTTTGACATATCAAACTAAGTCAATGTCCATTGTCACTTAATGGCTCTGTTTATTTGTCCATCATAAAGATCACAGAAATATTGGGTAAACTGAAAAAGAACAGAATCCGTGAATTTACTATTCAATCTGAATAAGTAAATTAATTAAGGTAAAGAGGTCAGTATTAATATTGACCTCCTCATAACCCCTTACATATGGATGCAGTGGACAGAAGAGAAAGCGGTCCCAACCACCTTCAAGATGCTGCACGTGCCAGCCAGAAACAAACACCAGGGTCTCAGCTGCACCAACATTGTCGTGGATGCAGGTCTCAGGAGAAGCAGCAGCTCTGGACGAGACTCTGCATCATCATGGGATCGTCTTACTCTGCGTGGCTGCTGCATGGGTGCTTGAGTCATCACAGTTCTCTGAAAAAAACATTTGAAAGGATACAGTATTGTTAAATTCATTGCAATTTGTTTGGTTTGCATTGAAAAAATATAATTTCTCATAAATCTTACCAGCTGTGCTCAGTTTTGATTAGCTGACACATAGCTTAAACATATACTGTATGCACGTCCTAACAAATATATCATACAAGCTTATAGAATGTTTCTAAACACGGATCTTTGGAAAACAAATAAAATATTTTACCACTGTTTAGTGCTCATTTATAGTCAATTCAAAAAACAACGTGTGTTCAGTTCTAGGTTGCATATTAAAATTAAGCCAAAACGTCAAAAAAACGAGGGTAGATGAAATCAATATTTTAAAATAAAATATATTATGAAACGTTACTTTTGTAATGTGCTAAGTAATAAGATGTGGTGAATTAAAGTCACTGCAGCTGGACTACAACTCCGTTGTGATCCAAACAAAGACAAAAACACAACCGTACACCTCATGCCATGCAGCTAAACACAGGTTTTTCATGTGTTCAGTGTTCAGAAGCATACGCTTAAGCTGTGTGTGATTAAATACACGCAACAACATTTTAGAACTGTTATTTTAGTACAAGTTTAGGCATTTACTTACTGAAGACGCGACTATCCGCCATTTTGAAATCTAAACTTGGGGAGGGGTGAGAGTTCACCACTAGAGGGGGCGTGAACACAGGACAACCCACAACCTCCTCCCCTGCTTGACTCTCTACACGCCCATTTTGAGAGAAATTTTGAAAATGGCCTGGGGGAGGAGTTACCGTCTCAACCTGGGTTTAGTCTCACTTTAAACTTTAAAACGGGTCAATTTGACCCGCAACATAACAGGAGGGTTAAGGTGTTTACTGCTTGGTGGGGAAACAGTTTACTAGAACTCCTCAGACTGATGAAGCCCTCTGGATGGAGGGTGAAACGTTTCTATAAAAAAATTAACTGTCCAGATGACCCGACTTACTTACGAACTACTTGGGTAATTATTGATAACTTTTCCATAGATCCCCTGCAGTTCAAAATATCTGCGATCCCTTCAAAGTCCATGTTTAGGTCACAGCATTTCTGATTTAGCCTTGTTCAGTTATCTTTCACATAAAAGTTTTTTTTTTCTTTGAGAACGACCTCCCGGATGGACTGGATGAACTGTTGATTGAATCACCGAGGCTTTGAAAGACTGTTTGACCTCCAGAGTCACAGCCACCGTTCATTGTGTCACCACTGCCAGTTGTGACATAATGGGCAAACTTCTTTTATGATCTTCACAGAAAACCAGAGAGCTTGTCTGGTCAGGTGTCACCTTCAGAGGTACATTGGCATTCCTGTCGGCTGCAGCAGAGTGTTGGTGGCTGCCTCACAGAAAATCTGAACAACTGGCCTCAGGGTGGCTCGTTTTTAATCTTCCAACACCCCCAGAAATCAGCAGGAGTAATTACAGGTTATGCCCAGGGGTTAGGAGTGAGAATAAACTGGGCCTGCACCTCTATTTCTTATTATTGCACACCGATCTCTGCAACGATTTTTTTTAAACAATCCCATTTGTCAGGATTTGATTTTACCTTGAAGCCAAAGTTTAATATCTACAACTGAAATCCAGAGAAACGTGGCTCGACAAGAGTTCTACAAATGGACAGAGCACCAAACTTTTACAAATCTTGAGTCAGTTTTAGAAAAGGCAAACATTTATTTGTGGTATTGGTTAGTTAATCAATTTTGTAATTATGATAATTATTAAAACAAAATCAATACATGTTTTTTGATTCAGGATGTCTATTCTGAGATGGATACATCACACAGACAAGATGAATAAGAAAGAGACAGCTCTCTAATGCAAATATTGCTAGCAGCAAAATACTAAATTGCAACACTTTATGAAGTATATTTAGTTTGATCGTTTCTGAATTAAAGGTGGAGTCTGCAGTTTCTGTAGAACATCAGCACTTAGAAAAAATTTCAACAAGCAAAGCATTCTGATCCCTCCCCCTCAGAGCCATATATGGCACTGCCCCCTTGTGGTCTGTTAAAATTCAAATTCAAGCTCTGTTTTTATTGGCTGATTCGAATTCAAGCTCGGTTTTTATTGGCTGGTTACAAACTTTGTTTTTATTGGCTGGAAAATGGCGGGTCACTTTTTCTTTTTAGAAATGCTTATTTACCACCTGGAGAAGCAAGGGGACAATATTTTTTTTTAGTTTTTTTCAGAGATTACCTCTCTAACATCAATCTAGTGACAGAGTGAAGAAATACGTTAAAAATATATTGTTAGAAAAGTTACATATAGTAGCTTTAAACTTGAATGTTTGTTGGTGATTATATAAACTACAGATTAGGCAACCGCTGTTGGCTCCACTTAATATTTTCATAATAATCTTAATAGTAGCAAGCAGCATTAAGATGACCTTACTGCAGTGCAACATTTTTGTTTTAGGTGTAAGAACACATTGTTTACCTTCAAAGAGCTGAAGCATGTAGGTCCAGTGACATTAACCAAAATAAGCTGCACTTCACCAACAGTCATATGGTTCTTGAGCTCTAAAACTATAAACCATAATAATCTTATTGAAATAAACACGGTTACTTTACCAGAACAAAATAATAAAATTAATAAATATGGACTACTGAACATCAGATCTCTTTCCTCTAAATCCCTGTTAGTTAATGAACTGATAACCGATCATCATATTGATTTAGTCTATCTGACAGAAACCAGGCTACAACAGGAAGCATTTGTTAATATAAATGAATCCACTCCTCCAAATTAGTTAAAATTTCATGTTTCTAGAACAACAGGTCGAGGCGGAGGTGTAGTTTCTATTTTTCAGTCAGGACTATTGTTTAATAGGCTACTAAACCAATTATTATTTATAATACTTTTGAATCACTGTCTCTAAGTCTAGCCCATCCAAAATGGAAAACGGAAAGTCCACTCTCACTAGTTGTTATATACCGTCCACACAATGCTCAGTTTTTGTCTGAATTATCTGATTTCTTAACTGACGTACTACAAATACTGTACTGTACTAATAACGTCATAATAATGGTGATTCAATATTCATGTAGATGTAGAAAGTGATGGCTCAAGCATAGCCTTTAAATATTTAATAGAAACTATTGGTTTTACCCAAAACGTCTGCTCATCTACCCATCCTCATCATCACACTCTTGACCAGGTTCTGACTTATGACATTGAGATTAATGATTTATTAATACATCCTCAAAGTCCTGTTCTGTCTGACCATTTTTTAATAACCTTTGAGTTTACATTAAATGACTAGTCACTGAGTAAATTTCATCTTAGCAGGTGTTTATCATAAAATGCTCTAACCAAATTTAAAGATTCTCTTCCATCAATGTTTCCCTCTGTCTTGCAGAGTAATACATCAGAGAACAGTGACTTAGATCATCTGGTTGATAAACTTACAACTTCTTTGCAAACTTCACTCGATAAAACTGCTTTGCTGAAAAAGAAAGTAATCAATCAGAGGAGACTGGCTCATTGGGTCAGATCTGAGGTACATACTTTAAAACAGACATCTAGACAGCAGGAGAGAAAATGGCGCTCCAATAACATTGAATAATTTTACTTATCTTGGAGAGAGAGCCTGCTAACATACAAAAAAGTGCTCTGTAAAGCTAAAACTTTATATTATTCATCTTCAATTGATGAGAATAAAAATAACCCCAGGTTTATTTTCAGTACCATAACTAGTCCAATCATGGAAAAATCCAATATATTTTGATTCATGTATCCCTACAACAATAAGC
Organism: Garcialebias charrua; assembly: GCA_038048925.1. Lineage (NCBI taxonomy): Eukaryota > Metazoa > Chordata > Actinopteri > Cyprinodontiformes > Rivulidae > Garcialebias > Garcialebias charrua. The sequence continues at coordinate 8,013 of JBBPBX010012512.1, forward strand.
AGTGATGACTTCATGAAATTCTTTATAAATAAAATTTCCATTAGGGAAAAAAAAATCCTATTATCGCCTCTGATTCTGTGTCAGATGAGAAAACTTTAAAAATGTCACTAGAACGTGATTTATGTTTTGACTGTTTTTGCCCTGTTGAGCTCTCTGAATTGTCAAAAATATTAGCTTCATCCAAACCATCCACATGTCTGCTAGATCCCATCCCAACCAGGCTATTTAAAGAGGTATTTCCTTTAATTAATAACCACATCTTGGATCTGCTTAATTTGTCTCTAATGAATGGTTACATACCACAGTGTTTTAAGAATGCTGTAATTAAACCTGTACTGTACTGTACTTGAGAAACAAAACCTTGACTCAGGAATCCCTGCCAATAGATCTATCTACAGTATATCTAATCTAACTTTCATCAAAAAAATTCTAGAGAAAATAGTTGCAGGTTTGTTGCATGAACATTTACAAATACATAATCTGTTTGAAGAGTTTAAGTCAGGGTTTAGAGCTCACCATAGCACAGAAACAGCACTGGTGAAAGTTACCATCATATTCTCATGGCCTTAGACAATGGACTTGTGTCTATACTGGTCCTGTTAGACCTCAGTGCTGCATTTGATGCAGTCAATCACAATATTCTACTACAAAGACAATTCATGCATCCATTATCTTTTATCTTCTTCCTTTTTGGGTCACGGAGGTCGCTGGTGCCCATGTCCAGCTATCACTGTGCAAGAGGCGGGGACCAGGGCAACCTGCTCGCTGAGAGGCAGCAGCTCCACCAACTGCTCCACCGTGCTACAAAGACTTGAATATGATATTGGGATTAAAGGAACAGTTCTAAATTGGTGTAAATTCATATTTATCTGATAGATTCCAGTTTGTAAATGTAAGTAATGAATCTTCTTCATACACCAAAGTTAATCAATAAGTGTCTCAGGGTTCAGTGTTTGGACCAATACTCTTTACCTTACATATGCTTCCATTAGTTGAAAATCTTTTGATCAGGACATGTCTTTTATCCCCCACATTAAAAACGTTATAGAACCACCTTCTTCCACCTGAGTAATATCACTAAAATTAGAAACATTTTATCTAAAAATTATGCAGAAAAACTGGTTCATGCATTTGTCACGTCTACACTGGACTATTGCAATGATTTATTATCTGGGTGTCCAAATTCTTCTTTAAAAAGTCTTCAGTTGATCCAAAATGCTGCTGCCAGAGTCTTAACTGGAGTTACTGGGAGAGATCATATCTCTCCAGTTTTATCTTCTCTCCTTTAGCTCCCTGTCAAATCCAGAATAGAATGCAAAATCTTACTTTTAACATACAAAGCTCCCAACAACCTAGATCTGTCTTATATTAGAGATTTTAGTGTTCCATATTTTCCTAACAGAGCACTTCATTCTCAGTCTGCAGGTTTACTTGTGGTTCCTAGAGTTTCCAAAAAATGGGAGGAAGATCTTTCAGTTCTCAGGCTCCTCTCTTGTGGAACCAACTTCCAGTTTCTGTCTGTGAGGCTGACACAGTGTCCAGTTTTAAGGCTTTCCTTGGTTTGTTATGCTGCTATAGGCTTCGACTACAAGAGGACAAATTGACCTCATTTCTTTAAATGAATTGTTAAAATTGAATAGTTTTCATTTGATACTATTTCTATCTTATGTGATTCTCGACCTGCCATGGTGTATCTGTTCCTCTCAAACCCAGCCGGTTGAAGCAGACGGCCACTTGTCCTGAACCTGGTTCTGCTAAAGGTTTCTTCTTTCTCATGAGAGAGTTTTTCCTTTCCACTGTCACCTTCATGCTTGCTCAAGATGAGAGTTCTGTGATGGAGTTAAATTCAAAGCAGTCTGCTCCTCAGATAAATAATGTTAAATTATTGTTTTTTATGAATGTTTCTGTTCAGTGCCCTGAGACAACTTCTGTTGTGACTTGGCGCTATATAAATAAACTGAATTGAACTGAAATTAGCTAAAATGAACGATAAATTCCCACCTGCCTTCAGTCCTGCAGTCCAGACCTGTTGTCATCAGAGTCAGAGAGTCTTTGTTGTCATTTGCACCACATGTAGTACATGTGATGAAATGAGATTATGTACACAGGGTCCCAGTTACATCCAACAACAAAATGTAAGAGAAAAACAGTAATAACATCTAGGATTAACTAAGAAAAACATCAACTAGAAATACACTAAGCCCTAGAGTAATAGAAAAACGTCATTACAAACAGCAGCACGAGCATCAGAGCTCCATGTCAGTGGTGTGTCTAAGTGTGCACCAATACTGTATATGCTAATGAGGCATGCTGAAGGGGACAAAGGTACATTGACGGCAGGATTAGTTTTACATAAGGTAGAGGTGGAGACTGGTGCAGCTTGGGTCACCTCAGTGCCCACAGTGACTTGGCAGATGTGTGAGAGGTGAAGTGCACAACAGCTGCTTGCTCTAAATCCAGCAGTCTATTCTTCCAATTCTCCTCTCTGCCTTTGAGCTCCTGGGGAGAGCAATGTCAGATGTGCTGGAATAATCATTTAATATGCTGACAAGCCTTTCCCCTCCCAATACACCTTATTCATGTTGGGGATCTTCTTATTATCAACGTATTTCTCTGATTAATTATTTTAAACTTCAGTTTGTGCACCTATATGGAGAGTTCAATGTAACCCAAAGAGATCTTTGGAAGGGAAAAACACCTCTTCTAGTTATAAATATCACCATGAACACCAGCTGGAAATAAACTATGGAAGACAAATGAGGGTCGATGCAAAAGATCTGCAGTGACCTACTTCTGCTCGGGCCTTTTATGTTTACATTTACAATACTGTGTACTGTGTTCAGATTTATTGTTTTCTGCAGGGCACAAAATGTTAGCAACACTGACAACTTCCATAAAATTGAAATGGCTGTTTTGAACAAGCAGTTACTGTAATAAATATGATATTGTTGGTCATGTGTGGGCTATTATACACATAAAACAAGTCTTGGAGTTTAATGGAGCATTATTATTATTGAACCTACAGCCCTGTCCTGTAGTGAATCCTGCTGTTATAATATTGACTTGACTTATGAGGCATATTGGCTTCAAACGAGCCGTGACATTCTAAATTACTTCTCTAGAAGAACACAGTGCTCCTGCAGACACACAGATGATAGTGTGACTAAATCCAGCTCATGTTTACTTGATTGGTCAAGTATGTTAAAATAAACAAGACATGTCTCTCTGGTTGTTCATGAATCTCTCAGACACTGCATGAACATTTTAATTTACAAAAGTACACATCAAACTATAGAGAATAGAAATCTAGAGAAATCAAACTGCTTTAACTGAAGGTCTGGACTGAACATCTGCTGCTGCCTTTCATGTCAGAGATTTGCTCATGCTAGCTTGTGAGATCCTACAAGATGTGATCGTGCTCAGACACAGAATAAGGATGACCATCAGCTACTGAATGACGCTTTAACAGAAGAGCACAAGATCTGTAGAATGGACTGACAGACATTTTCTGTGCTGTGACAGCCATCTTAAATTGTTCCGATGCTAAAAGTTAATCAGTTGTACATCCATTGATGATTATTATTATCATTATTTTAGTTTATTTGACAGGGACAGTGCACACAAACATAGAACACAAGTCTGTGACCGATGCATTGCACAAAGAATGTATAGCTATAGCTAATTCGCAAATCCAATCCCTAGTTGGGTATTTTTTCACATTAAAATGCATACATATTTTTTTGTTTCCTAAAAATCCAGTTAGTGATTCTGTGAAGATATTTTGCTAACGCTGCAGACATTCAAACACACAAACAGAAGCAAAAGCATTATCCCCTTCACCTTTGGCAGAAAGTGAAAATATTTAAGAATAAACACATAAGTAAGTGGTTTAGTTAAATACATGACGGCAAATGCAGCTATAAAACAAATTCAAGGTGATTTGTTTTAGTTTTAAATTATATTTATAATTATTTAAATTAGTCATTGTGCAAATTCATTTTGCTCTTTATTTTTTGTCAAAATTAGTTTTTCATTATTTCGTTGTTTACTTTGTTTTCCTTATTTCAACTTAATTAGCCTATTTTCCAAATGTTATTTTTGTGTATTTTATTTAAATATTTTTAGATGTGTGTTTTTTATTTGTGTTGTATTTTTCCATCCATCCATCCATCCATCCATCCATCCATCCATCCATTATCTTTACCTGCCTCTTTCTTTTTGGATCACAGGGGTCACTGGTGCCCATATCCAGCAGTCACTGTGTGAGAGGCAGGGGACACCCTGGACATCCAGTCCATCACAGGGACACCCTGACAAATGAGACAAATAACTAGAGACAATTTAGAGTTACCAATCAGCCTAACATGCATGTTTTTGGTCTGTGGGAGGAGACCAGAGTACATGGAGAAAACCTGAAAGTTATGCAACATAACTCATGTTCCCTGAAGGAAGGGAACGAGGTGCAACATACTTGCAATGGGAATTGCGCCCCCGCGTGATTACCTGAAGGAATACACTCACGCCTTTACGGCTAGGGCGTCAACGCCGCACCAGAGGCCCCACCCTCTGGGTATTTAAGCGGCTGACGCCCATCCATCTTCCTCCAAAATTGCACTTCACCGAGCTTTCAGCATTGAAAAGGGCCAGATATGTTGCACCTAGTTCCCTTCCTTCAGGGAACATGAATTATGGTGCATAACTTTCAGTTCCCTTTCAGTCTGGTCTCTCGGTGCAACATACTTGCTATGGGAACGTAACTCATTCACGCCCTTGAAATGCTCAGTAAAATGCATGCTAGTGTGAACGTCTGCCTCTGGCCAGCAGGTATCTCAAGGCTACTTTCTACTGTGTGTTAGAAAGAACGGCCTGAGTGACATCACACGCAGTAACATCCAAACTGTAATGCTTTGCAAAAGTGTTTAATGAACTCCAGTTTGCAGCAATGCAAATGTCTGCAACTGGTACACCCTTGAACAGTGACCACGAAGTGGCCAAGCCCCTTGTCGAGTGAGCGTGCACTCCAGAGGGCACCTGTTGACCTTTGCTACTGTACGCCCTTTTAATGGCCTCCGTCACCCAATGTGAGAGGCGTTGTTTTGATAGGGCCTTTCCAGCAGCAGGTGCTGCAAAGCACACGAACAGTTGATTTGTTTTCCTCCATTCGGCTGTTCTCTGCATGTAAATGCATAAAGCTCTCACGGGGCAGAGAGCCTTCAGCCTCTCCTGTTCCTGAGTGAGGACAGGAGCAGGTGAGAAGGAGGACAGATCAAAGTCTAGACTCTTATGGTTCAAAGTCAAGACCTTGAGGGTGTATGTGGGATTAGGCCTTAGGGTGACCTTTGACGCGTCAGGGGCGAATCTGGTACACATTGGGTGTACAGACAGTGCATGGAGGTCACCCACGCGTTTCGCCGAGCAAAGTGCCAAGAGTAGAGCTGTTTTATAAGATAACAAATCTATCTTAACCTCGCTCAGTGGCTCAAATGGAGGATCACAGAGAGCCCCCAAGACCAGGCCAAGATCCCAACCCGGGGTCAGGATCCTGCTGGGTGGTTTAGTCCGAAGCACACCTTTCATAAATCTTATTATGATTGGATACGCGCCAGGTGTCCTGTGTCCCCAGCCTTCGTGACAGGCTGAAATAGCTGATAGGAAAACTTTAATCGTTGAGTAAGAACGACCTTTTTCCAGTAAGTCCTGAAGGAAAGTCAGGAGCTTAGCCAAGTCGCATGCGTAAGAAATAATATTTCTTTCTGAGCACCAGGCTTCAAAAATACGCCACTTCTGTGCGTATAGAGACTGTGTTGACACAACACTGGCATTTTGTATGGTTTTTTACCAGATTTTCTGGCAGGCCTGATGCCATCAGCTTGTTCTTTTCTGCCAACAAGCTGAAATTTTTAACAGTTCCTGGCCTAAACGGCGGTACTGCTTCTTCCGGTGACATAGTTTGGCCCTGAAGAAGAGCAGTTAGTGTAACCAGTTCTCCTCCAAGGGCCTTGGAGGCTGTGAACCCCTGGGGGTCGACCAAGTTGGGAAGAGGGCCTCCTTGCCGATGTGCTACCAGGCTGCTCTGATCGAGGGTGATCGAGAGCAGATGCAATCTGTCATCCTTATTAGACAGAATTGGAGCAGAAAGTCTGTTTTCCCTCTCCAAGTTTGGGGTCATGGGACTAAGAAACTGCGAGTTTTGTAAACGAGCAGATCTCCTGACTCCAATCCTGGAATGGTCCAGTTTACTGGTCCTTGGCCTTAATAGAGCGTCGGAAGCAGACAAACCGACCAGGGTCTGTGTTTCACCCGTTGGAAGAATTTTGTTTGAGAGCAGAGCTGAACCAACACAGTGAGGAAGGTCACGTGCTGCCTGATCATTGCTTGGAAATTGCCTGTCACTCATTAATAATAAAGGGATAGCTGCAACGTGAGAACGTGGATATGATTCTTTGAGCTTGGCAGACTTTAGATTTTTTGGTGATAGAGAGCCCAGTTCCCTTTGAAAAACAGGAAGAGGAATCTGATTCAACTCTGATTTGTTTACATGCACAGCAGTTTGAACACAATTGCTGTTATGAAGGTGTGAAGCCTGTGGCTGCCTGTGGGCATCTGACATGGTCCCCCCGGCATTAGATTCTGTCGGCGCGCCTCCCTGAGGTGCGGACATGTCACGTGTTTGCTTGGTTAGTGTATTGACCGCCCCGTTGTTCACAATGGAACGGAGGCTGGAACACGTGACTCCCCTCGCCTGTCTCCATGAGGGGTGGGGCACCTGCTTAAAGACGCCTCTGAGCCTGTCCTCTAGAGACGGGACAGAGGCACCATACCGGGGTTCATTGATTAGGCTAACACTCCGTGGGCCATGAGCGAGGGGGGAAACGGCCCCCTCCCTTTATGATGGCTGACAGTCCAGAGGGACCTGTTCTGCTGAAGTTACTTGTGCTTTGTTGTATTTTTTTTGAGAGTCAATAAAACAGAGAGGGGCTGTTTTATGAGCTTTATTCGTGCTTATGTGCAACGACATACATGATTTTATGTCACTCACAGCAGGGAGAACATGATTTGTGCATGTGACAGATTTACCAGCTTTTTGTACCATGTTACAAATAAAGTCTGGACATGAAGGGATCATTCCCAGTACCACGTGGGTGGGTGATCATGTAATGTGGAAACGTGGGCCTGGTTCATCAGGCACGTTTCTGTCTGGTGTCCCGGTTCGCCGAGGAGGCCCTGTGTCTGACCGCCTGGCGAGGAACAAACCTGTTTTTGCTCCATGCGTGCTCGGTGCGAGGTTGGCCCGGCGGGGGTCTCTGCCGGGGCTCCTCCTCGTATGCTGGCCGCTTCTGCGGTGGGGCACGCGTTGCCGAGCGGTGTCGAGGCTGCGCAGGTCTGCCTCCAGCAGACTCCCTTGGGGGGGCGAAGCTTCTCCGGGGAATGCCCACCCGGAGAGCTTCGGCCTGTCTGCGCCTTTGGTCCAGCTTGGTCTGAATTCGCTCCAAAGCTTTACCAAATAATCCCGTCGGCTCTATCGAGTGGTGGAGAAAAGGCACCTTTTGTCCCTCAGGGAGATCCGTTAAAGTCATCCACAGGTGGCGAATCGCGATGACCACTTCCGCCATGCCTCTGCCTTGAGCAAAAGCGGCTGTCCCCGTCATTCGGATTACGAAGTCTGTTGCCCTACGGGCTTCATCCAGCAAGTCGGTGGCAGCCTGCTTGTCCGTTGTTACCTGGAGCTGTTGCAGTTTTTCAGCTAGGTAAGCCTGCATCAACGTGGACACGTTCATGGCGCGCGCCGCGAGTCCCTGAGCTCTGTAGCACTTCTCCAGAAGAGACGCCGAAGCTCGACAAGCTTTGCTCGGGAGAGTTGGTTTTGTCCCAGATGACTTAGGAGCCAGGTGAGACGCCAGTGTGTCCTCAATTTGAGGCAAGTTGGCTATTCCTACCTCATCCATCTTGTCCACGTCAAGGAACTGTGAAAGGGAAAGGAGCATGGGGGCTCTTGGTTGAGCCCAGGTGCGAGTTAGTTCCGTGAGTAAGTTCGGGAACACGGGCATCCTTTGCCTCATGGCGGCCTGCTGCTTCGAGTAAAAATAGTTTCCTGCCAGCCTCGTGACCAGTTGGCAAGGCGGAGGCTCGGGCCATGGGATGTGCAACGCGTCCGTTGCTCTGTGACACAGGTCGAACAGAGCAGGGATGGAGAAGTCAGTTTCCGGGAGCACAGGTACCGAGGTCTGGGAGAGGTCTTCTCCCCGATCCTCGAATTTGACGTCTGCGTCCTCTGCTGAAAATTCGCCCGAGGCTGAAATCGAGATCTCGTCCTCCTTCATCATGCCTCGAGTGTGGAACTCGACTGTTAACTCCACCATAGGAGCCAGCACTTCAGGGCTGTCACCCCATTCGACTCGTGTGCTGTCACGCAGAGCCATGTTCTCGAGCTCCGCCGTTGGAGTGAGAGGCTCGGTGGTGTCCGCATCCGCTGAAGCGCCCATGGCCTTGGCGACGAGGTCAACCCGGTGCCGCAGGACAGCATCCAGCATCAGGTTGCAGTGTGGGCAAAAGTCGGGCGCATCCAGCGCTGTTTTTGCGTGTAACATTCCCAGGCAGACGGGACAGGCCTCATGGGTGTCCGTCGCCGCGAGGGAGAAACCGCATACGCTAGGACAGGTGCGCGAAGTTGGGCTTGTCGTCCCGCTGGTTTTTCTTGTAAGTCTTGTCTTTCGCTTTCCTTTCTCCGGAGGCATGTCCGAGATAAGGCGAGCGAGTCCTTCCAGAATCCTTTTCCTTTTTCCTTGAAATGTCTCCTCCGTCGCGTCGCTTTCGCTGGCTAGCCCGCAAGGAGTTAGCAAGGGTAGCGGTTGTGGCGTAGTTAGCGCCGTCGAGCGAAGCAGTCTGTGGAGAGAGGAGAAGAAAATGCTTCGGGGTTAAGAGAAAAAGTGCCGGACTAGCTTTCACTAGTCCAGCAGAACGTAGGGATAATTCTCTGTACGCTCTGTGCAGGGAGCGAGCTCACCTCAAGTTGAGCGATGAAGCAACAGAGAAGTCCCGCGAAGAGGTAGTTCAGGTTTTTGCGAGGTGAATGGCAAAAAAGAGGAAGATGAATGGGCGTCAGCCGCTTAAATACCCAGAGGTCAGGGCCTGGCGCGGCGTTGACGCCCTAGCCGTAAAGGCGTGAGTGTATTCCTTCAAGTAATCGTGCGGGGGCGCAATTCCCATAGCAAGTATGTTGCACCGAGAGACCAGACTGAAAGGGAACCATGCATGCACAGAGAGAACATGCAAACTCCACCCAGAAAGGCCCCCGGCTGGGATTTGAACCGGCAACCTTCTCACTGAGAGGCAACAGCTGTACCAACTGATCCACCTGTGTTGTATTTTTTTGTATATTAACTTATTTATTGAGCCAAGTACAAAGTACAAAGTATTTGTGCATTTATTCCCCGAAGTAATTTGTCCTCCACAGTCGTGTGTGCATCGTTTAAATTTGAAACATGTCAGCACAGGAGCAGCTCAGAGTCATGTCTGTAGCTGATTACACATTATTTATGTTACGATTCTGTCAGTGTGTTTATGCTGATCCATCACCAGCACAGTGTGGTGACAGAAAGTGTACCGCAGTCATGATGGTGTGAAAGAAGTGCTTCATTTGCATCTCTTTCTCACTCTCACTCCTCCTGTCATTGAGTTCAGTTGTCATTTGAAGAAGTGTCTTTAGAAGTGCTTTTAATACCCCTTCACTATTTCCTCTGATCCTGAGAGCAGCACATCAGAATACAGACTTTGTCCTACAGATTTCCAGCACAGGCAGCATGAGCCTCTAGATTACACTGAAATATGAAGAAGGGAGAATTCATAAGAACCCCTGCCATGTCCTGTTTGTCCATGATACATCATTGCAGCCTATAGTATAGTTCATGTTTTCCATATTCCCACAGAGGGGCTGTGGTGGGGGTGTGGAAGAAGGGGCTCAACAAGATTAGAGCTTTTTTTGTGCTTTGTCTTAGATGGAGGTTACTGCAGTGTATAGCTGTGAGACAGCAGGAATTTGTATCTGTCTCTCTAATGACTTGAGAGATTCGTCTTCAGAAAAAAAAGGGGTGTTGCAGAAAATGGTGTGTATCAGCAGATCAACAACACTAACACCAGAGGGCAGCAATTAACATGAATTAATCACATTGATCAGGGCATAATCCCCGCTCAGAGCCCTGCCTTGCACCACCATGGATCCTCATGTCTTCGTAAACTCATTTAACACAACTTGCTATTCAATGACGACGTTAAATCTGCTGCAAAGTAACAACCTGATTAACTGGACACGTTCATGTTTCACTGGAACAAGAAAGGAAGAAGCAGGTATCATCACAGTTATAGGTTTTTTTTTTTCAACCAAGCTGGATGGTTTATTGTTTGCAGGTCTGTACATCCATGTAGAGTTTTGTCATCTTTAACTTGTCTCTCTTCCCTTGACCAGGTTCACTTTGTCCCTACAGTTACCACTGAGGGGCACTGCAGCTCCAGCAGTCATGTGAACCTAAAGGAGAGCCACTAACCAAAACAGCTCAACTGTTCAGATCAGTGCCAGCCCCTAAACCTTACCCAGGATACCTAAATGTGCTGAGCTGCCTCCTCCCTCCGCTCCTCTCTGTACCGCAATATGACTTTTACACTCAACTCCCAAAAAAAGTTTATGTTGCTCTATAGGTTATCCTCCTTTTGCTTGTTCCCTCTCTGTCTTGAGTGATATTATATATTCTGCTCTTTTTTCTCTCTTAGGGGCATCAATACCAGTCCAGCTGTATTCAGTCTAATCCCCCTAATTCAGTTAATCTTATTTTCTGGTTGTGGTCACGCTGCTGATCTTCACCACTGTTTTTTTTATTTTTGCAATCTTTCTCAGCACTGATTCTGTGCCCAAATCCCCAGCAGCTTTCTCTTTTTTCACATAGCTCATGTGATTGACACAAGAAAAGCGTTGATTTGAAGGGGGGGGGGGAGTTTCCTTTGCATTTTAGTGTGTGTTATGAACTATCTCGTGTTTTCTTGCAGACTATTTTCTCGTGCAGTGCTCATTAAAAGCTGCCAGTGTGCAGTCCATTGGTGTTTGAAGGATTATGTAGCTCTATTAGCAGATAAGAGACACTTTCTTGGTGGAAATCACTGGAGATAGGGTATGTGGGTTAAACATGGTGGGTTCCAGCACTCTCACTTTTTAATCACATTCACAGATAAGCTCTGTGTTATTTGCATCTCACTGTCCAATTCAATCTGTGCTCACAGCATCCTCAGACCACTTGTTTCATATAATGCTTTCCTTTATTTACCTCCTTTACTGGAGTGTCCTGCAACAGCTCCAACGCTTGTCACAAAGGGAAGCATTTTATCTGCTTTACATTAAGCTCAGATCATGACTTTTCAACAGAAAGAGAGAAAAATCCAGTTTGTTTGAGGACAGGAACAGTGTCAGTCTCAGTTAGAGGATTAAGGCCAGGCAAAGCAGACATTCACAGGATCTGAAAGTGGGCCGATCGAGACACACCCTCATGTCGTATCTCATCGTGGGGATGTTTTCTGCCTATCAGCTGAAAGGGAAAAGAGCACATGGTATTATTTTTTGTCTCGTTTTGTTTTTTCCTCTCATCTGTGCTTCTCTTTTGATGTTTCCCGACCATCTGACTCCTTTACCCATTTCTCACCTGTGGCCCACTTGTGAATTTATAGGTCATCTGTCTGGTGATTTTAGGTTTAATGTGTTTAATTCGGTCCAGAAGAGTGACAGGAGGAACTGCTACAGTTCTGCTGTCTTTTCAGCTTTAGAATGTAGGACTGTCATCTGTGTCACTGCTGAATATTATGAAAAGCTTAATGGAGATGACCAGAATGAGTGTGAAAAGGACAGCATTGTGGATGTTGTAGTTCAGGAGGGTTAATTGGAAATTAGAGTGATGTGTGGATGTGTTCTGTCTGAAACCTTCAGCATATGAAGGGAGATCAGACGGATCTTTATTGAGACATAGATGGATGAGGCTTGCTGAAATCCCTTAATTTGTCTTTTGTTTGCAGCTTCAGCATCATCCTAACCTTTTTTCCCCTCTTTATTCTACCTTCTTTTCCCCAAGTGGGTGCATTCTTACTGCAATGCAGCTAAAACAACAGCAATGGCTTGTTCTCAGATCAGACCTAAGAGAAGGTGGCCTGTCATCTCTTCCTGCTACTGGTTTGAAGATTTCCTGTGATTTGAGCGTCTGATTTGGGCTGGGTCAGCTTCCAAACTGGCAAATCCTCAAAGAGGAGATGAAAAGGGCACACATCGCTCTTGTCTCAGCATGGCTACCACTACAGAGAGACAGAGATACAGTACCTCGAAAGATAAAAAGAATCTACACCAAGAGAATGAGTATAACAAATAAGACTGAAGTAAAGTTAAAAAAATGCATTAACTTAAAACTAAACTTTCAGACATTCACAAAACAAAATTTGCATAATGCTTACTGTACACTGTAGAACATTATTTACAGACACATCACTCTAATCTACAAATATGTAAGGGATATTTTGGGACTTGAGCACTTCTCGGCGTTGACTCAGGCTCTGTGTCAGCGAGCCAAACTGGTGTTTTTCATTCTGCATTCTGTTCTTTGTTAGTGCTCTCACATACCGTACCTCACACCTTAGCCAGGCCCCCAAACCAACACAGCAGGTGAAACCCAACAGGTTATCCACGATCCACAAACTCCAGCAAGTATAAATAGAACCCTGACAATGGAGGTAAAGTTAATTTAAGAGGCTCATGAAACAACCTGTTTCCCATCATGTTTTTTACATAGCAGCATTGCTTACTGGAAAAGTGTGTTAAAAATATAACAATGAAAACATGAATCATTGTTAAAAACCAGACTAAACGGTTTATTTACAGTAGAATATCTTGTTTCTTTTCAGATTAGCTGATAAAGAAAAAAATTATATTGAACTCAATGACATACCGGTACTTTAAAATGGAAAACAAACTTGTTTTAAATTTTATTTTGCTTTTTATAATCACCTCACCTCCATTGACAGGGGCATGATTGGGAGGAACGGTCTCTCTGATCTGAACCTGAGCGGTGTTCTGTTGTTGGAATTCTGTGCTAGTCATTGTTTGTCCATCACAAGCACCATGTTTGAACATAAGGATGTCCAGAAGTGCACTTGGCACCAAGATGTCCTAGATCGTAGATTGACTTTGTAGTCATCTCATCTGATTTGAGGCCATTTGTTTTGGACACTCGAGTGAAGAGAGGAGCTGAGCTGTCAACTGATCACCATCTGGTAGTGAGTTGGATTAGATGGTGGGGGAAAATGCTGGACAGACACGGTAGATCCAAAGGTATAATGATGGTTTGACGGGAATGCCTGACATAAGAACTTGTAAGAAATACCTTCAACTTGCACCTCTGGGAGAAATTTAACACATCCCAGCTGAGGTGGGGGACATTGAGTTTGAGTGGGCCATGTTTCGTACCGCAATTGTTGAGGTGGCTGCCTTGAGCTGTGGCCACCAGGTTGTTGGTGCTTCTCTCTGTGGCCATCCTTGAACTTGGTGATGGACACCCTAGGTTAGGGAGGCTGTCAAGCTGAAGAAGGAGTCATATCGGGCCTTGTTGGGTGGTAGGAATCTGGAGGCAGCTGAAGAGTACTGGAGGGCCAAGCAGTCTGCAGTTTTGGCTGGTGCTGATGCAACAGCTCAGATGTGGGAGAGGTTCGGCGAGGCCTTGGATAGAGACTCTCGGTCAGCTCCGAGGAGATTCTGGCAAACTTTCACTTGGCTGAGGAGGGGAAAGCAGCGCTTTACTAACACTGTTCTGTGAAGATGGGATGCTGTTGACCTCAAATGGAGATGTCATCATGAGATGGAAGGAATACTTCTCGGACCTTCTCAATTCCACCAGCAATTCTTCCATGGGGGAAGCTGAGTAGCGGGACTTCTGGGTTGGTCTGTCCATAATGGTGGCTGAAGTCTCCGGGGGAGTTAAAAAGCTCTGCAGTGGCAGAGTTCCGGCAGTGGATGAGATCCACCCTGATTTCCTTAAAGCTCTGGATGTTGTGGGTCTGTTGAGGTTTACATGCATTTACAACATTGTGTGGACATCAGGGGCAGTCACACTGGATTGGTATACTGGGGTGGTGGTTCCTCTCTTCAAAAAGGGGACTGGAGAGTGGGTTCCAATTATAGAGGGATCGCTCTCCTCAGACTCCCAGGTAAAGTCTATTCAGGGATACAGGAGAAGCTAGTCCATTGGTTGAACCTCAGATCCAGGAGGAACAATGCAGGTTCTGTCCTGGACATGAAACACTGGATCAGCTCTTTACTCTCACGAAGGTCTTTGAGGGGTCATGGGAGTTTGCCCATCCAGCCTACATTTTTTGTGGACTTGGAGGAGGCCTTCAACCATGTTCCCCAAGGTACACTCTGGGTGTTGCCCCACGAGTATGGGACTGAGGACCCATTGCCATAGGCTTTTCAGTCCCTATACAAACAGTGCAAGAGTTTGGTTTGCATTGCCGGCACTAAGTTGGACCCCTTAATGGTGGGAGTTGAACTCTGCCAGGGCTGCCCATTGCTATTGATTCTGTTCATAACTTTATGGACAGAATTTCTTGGTGCAACCAGGGTATGGAGGGAGTCTGGTTTGGTGGCCTCAGGATTCCATCTCTGCTATTTGTGGATAATATGATCCAGTTGGCATCATCATACTATGATCTTCAGCTCTCATTGGACTGGTTGGCAGCCTAATGTGAAGTGACTGGGATGAGGATCAGCACCTCCAAATCTGAGGCCATGGTCCTCTGTTACATCCCCATGGGGATGTCATTTCAGTCAGGTCAGAGGGATGAGGTGTTTAGTGGTGTTCAGTGGTGTTTTGGGAGGCTAACTGGCTGAAGCTGTGGGTTAATTGAAGTGCTGCAGGTGGGGTGGTTGTTTCTTCTCTTCATTAGGTCCAGTCTGAAGACGCCCAAGGGGTGAGAGATACAGCAGGAGAGGAGCTGAGATCTATACAGCAGCAGCAGAGCAGATGAAGGAGCAGCAGATGAAAAAGCAGCTGACCAGATGAATCAGAAGCAGCAGCTGACGCAGAAGAGACTGAGAGCAGAGGTCCAAGCTGAAGAAGCTGAGAGAAGGAGTCATGGTCGAGTGTGAAGAAGCCTAATGCCTAATGTTGCCGTTTGATGTTGATAAGCTGAAGATGAAACTGTGAGAAGAAGGAGAAGACCTGCTGTCATTCGGTTGCTGTGAGAAGAAGGAGAAGACCTGCTGTCGTTCTGTTGTCCACCGGAAGCTGTTTTGTTTTCGACCTGGTGAGATCGATTGTCCAGTTTTCGCATTTTGTTTACATTAGGTGGGGTTTTTGTTTACTAGTCGGGCATTTTCTCCAGCTTCGACGGCTGCATCGCAGTTGGCCTGGGGGAAGTGTCTTTATATTTCTTTGAATTGACCCACCAGGTCCGACTTTAATTTAATTACTTTTAGGGGTGCACCGATTTCAATTTTCTGGCCGATCACCGATCACCGATTTTTAGAAAATCTGACCTGCCGATTCCGATTTTGGCCGATACCCGATTTTCAGGTGTTAAAAGGTCAAAATGCACCCTAAATTTTCAGGATTTTACAACCTTTACTAAGGCAGATGAGATCGGTGGAAAAAATCGGCTTCTCATTTAAAGATCGGCCATCACCGATTTCCCCAAATTAAGGAAATCGGGGCCGATTTATCGGCCGGCCGATTTATCGGTGCATCCCTAATTACTTTGAGAGGGACACGGGGAAAGCTGAGGGTTTGGACTGACTTTTTTTCTGTTTGTTTTTAGGACTGCTGGAGGCGGCGCAGCTGAGCCTAAAATAAACTTTTTCTTTTAACCCTTTTTTTCTGGTCTCGTGTCCCTCAATTTGTTACTTGACCCCTCGGGGCATAACATCCTCAATCAGAAAAGGGTAGATTGCTCTCTTCGGTTCGAGGTTGAAGTTCTGCCTCAAGTAGAGGAGTTCAAGTATCTTAAGGTTTTCTTCACAAGTGAGGGAAGAGCGGAGTCTGAGATTGACAGATGGATTGGTGCAGCATCTGCAACATTGTGGACTCTGTACTGGTCCGTTGTGGTGAAAATGGAGCTGAGCTGTAAGGTGAAGCTCTCTGATTACCGACAGGTCTACATTCCTACCCTCATCTATGGTCACGAACTCTGGGTAGTGACCAAAACAACTTGAGATGTTGTTAAGTTGAGGTGGTTTGGGCATCTAGTAAGGATGCTTCCTGGGCGACTCTCTTGGAAGGTACTTCAGGCATGTCCAACTGGGAGGAGACCCCGGGGAAGAGCCAGGACACGCTAGAGCAGGGGTCACCAACCTTTTCAAAACTGAGAGCTACTTCGTGGGTACGGAGTCATACAAAGGGCACCAGTTTGATAAACTCTTCGGCAATAACAAAGCGTAAATTGAAAAAAAAAGTTTAATGAACATATTTTTAAGAACATATTTTTAAGATAGACATTTTAAAATATATATAAATACAAAAAAAGAAAAACAACTGAATAAAATGAAAAATGCAGCTTAGTAGTGAGTTGTGCTATTTTTAGAACAGGTCCGAGGGCACCTCAAATGGTCCTTGGGGGCACCCGGGTGCCCGCGGGCACCGCATTGGTGACCCCTGCGCTAGAGAGACAGACTACATCTCTTAGTTGACCTGGGAACACCTTGGATTCCTTCTAGGAATGCTGGAAGAGGTGGCTGTAGAAAGAGATGTCTGGGCCTCCCTGCTCAAGCTGCTGGCCCCACAATACAACTTTGGAACATGTGGAAAATAAATGGATGGATGGATATACCTTCTATGACAATAATCCTGTGAAAAAAGCCATCTCATTTTACATTGTGTACCTAAAAGTATCTTCTATTTCATAAACTACATCATTAAAATCATTTCTAAAGCTGATTTATAATTTTCCAAGAATATTTTTTAAAATTTGTGATTGTTTAAAGATATTTTAAAATGAAAATACCACCACTGAAACAAAAAAAAAAACAGTTAACATTACTCCACAATGAATCTTAATTTGCTGCAGGTTTACAGAATCAAATTTTGTCCCATCTCAGTGTGTAGTGTTATCAGTGCCCTGTCACTTTCGGCTTCATATGACACACAACAGAAATGGCATTTCTTGCAGATGTATTATGCCTGAATTCCCCTGTCACAGCTTATTCTGAAAAGACAGCAGAGCTGCGAGTGGTATGGCAGAGATTTTACATCATGCATTCATATTTCAACAGCCACTTGGGTTGAGATTCATTTGTCGAGGATGCACACATGCATAAATACCGTACTAACTACTGCTCTTAGAAAACAAGTCCCACTGCATTTCAGTCTGGGGTCTGTTTTTTGTTATTGTGTTCTGCCTCAACAAGTTTTCCTCTTATAAAAGAAAAAAACTATTTTGGATGCAATTTTCTACATTATGCTTTAAATAATTTGTTATTTTTTTGTTTTGTTTTAAATATGCAAAATCTATTAGCAGAAAGCATTTATTTTTATTTGCAAACATCCATTTGCTGGATTTGTTACTCTGACTGTGTAGCTCAGGGGTGCTCATTACGTCAATCGCAATCTACTGGTCGATCGCAGCGTGACATAAAAAAAATTGTCAGCCTATCAAACATCCCGTCAGTTGACTGACATACGGTTAACCAATCAGAGGCTGCCCTTTTCTGAAACGTAGATCACCAAAGCATGCACAAACAATGGCACCCATGATTGACACACTGCGCAGCCAATCAGAAGCCAGATTTTTTTCTGACGCATAGGTCACCACGCATGTGCATTCAACCGTGAAAAAAATAAATAAATAAATAAAACGAACTGACGGTGTAGCTGATTATGTATTATGTATATAGAAGAGTGTAGGCTGAAATGTTGAGTGTTTTCGCTCTAAGTCTGGAGATGGACAAGCAACGATTGCTTTTTCCTTCATTAACTATTTTTTCTGTGCAACTAGAATTACTGTGAGGTGCGTGTCACATGTATGTGTTTGTGTTATTTCAACATTGATATTTTTGCACTGCTCTAAAATGCCTAAAACGGCATTCATCTTGTATGTGTTCAAGCCTGATGACCGCTCTCCAGTTGCAGCTACTTCTGTTTGTTTTTATTTAACTTGTTCCATCTTTAGATGTGTGTAAGGCTGATGTGTGTAACAAGTAGCATTTACCTTGCTGACAAAGACACAGAAAAATTAGCTGTTTGAATTAATATTTGATGATAAAAATCAATGCACCCTGTAGGAAACAAATTCTGCTGAGAAAGCTGGTGTGGTGTAAATAACAGGGGTCATATATTGAAAGCTGACCTTTGCTCCTTGACCTTTTGCTTTTCTGAGTCAGCAGCATTTGAAATTGTGCACTCAGCATCACATAGCTGGAAACAACATGCGGAAAATAGAAAGTGGAAGTCTAAGTGGTTGGTGTGTTAAAGGGAGACATAGAGGCCCGCCTAGATCTGAAAATTTTACATAAAACTGAACTTCTTTCTGTAGTTGAAGATATTTTTCTTAGGGTGTTTTCACATTTGATAGTCCGGTAGACTCGGTTCGTTTGAGGACCAAAATTCAGAACATTTGTTTACATTTCAGCTGGTGTGGTTCACATTCACTGTTCCCCTCCTCGCCTGGGGTGGCACTGCACCAAGAACTACTGAAGGAAACAACATAAAAACCTCTGAAGAAGACACTTCTTCAGGAAATAATAACAAAAATGGAGTGGCGTCAAACTTTAGCTGTTTTAGGATTTCTGTTTTGTCATTTTTCAAGAATGAACGCAGCATGAGTGGAAGATGAGGCAGAAGACCATAGAGAATGCTGTTTTTCACACAAGGTGGCTGACTGCTCAGTATGAGTAAGAGAAATGCATGTTTGTTTGCCCTGCGCTGTAGTCCACTTCCTGCTTTTGGAGTGGTTTCCGGTCCGCTTGCCTTCACAATGCATTCGAACCGCGCTAGAGTTTACTTCAACCAAACTGAGACCTAGGTATTTAGGCAGATTGGGGTTAGCTTTTTTTGGTCCACATCAGAGTTTGATTGCACATTCATACTTCCACCAAACGAACCGGACTTTCTAGGCAAACAGATTAGAGTTTGATTAAAGCGGACTAAATAGGGCTGGTGTGAATGCACCCTTAATCAATTCAAAACTTGAGAATGAGTTCCAAACCTTGAACTGTATGGGATTTTTTTTTGTGTATACAAGTTAATCATATATAGATTAATCTCTTTCCTGAGGGTCTTTAGCCTTTGATAGACTGACTTACAAAATATATGTTTTGGTCACATGCATGCATTAATTAGAGGGAAAAATGACTGAGTATCAGGCTTAATGCTGGTTGCCCAAACCACCTCAATGGGCTTCTCTTGATGTGGAGGAACAGGTCTCTCCCAGATAACTAAACTTCTCATCCTGTATCTAAGTGAGAATCCAGCTACCCTGTGGAGGAAACTCATTTATCCACCTGTGTCTGCAACCTTGTTCTTTCGGTCACTACCCAGAGCTTGTGGCCATAGGTGAAGGGATGAACATAGTGCTGATCCTCATCCAAGCTGTATCACACCCTTTTGCTGTGAACTGCTCCACTGAGAGCTGAAGATGGCACAATGACACCAACAGTTGGTACTGTTGGTCTGCAAATAGCAGAGATGGAATCATGAGGCCACCAAATCAGACTCCTTCAAACCCTTGGCTGCATCGAGAAATTCTGTCCATGAAAATTATGAACAAAATTGGTGATAATGGGCAGCCCTAGTGGAGTCCAATTATTACCATGAAGGGGTCTGACTTCCTGCCTTCAATGCAAACCAAATTCTTGCACTGCTTATATAGGAGCTGAACAGCCTATAGCGATGGGTCCCCAATCCCATACTTGTGGAACAATCCCCACAGTGTACCTCGAGGAACACAGTTGAAGGCCTCCTCCAAGTCCATAAAACAAGTAGACTGGATGGGCAAACTCCCATAATCCCTTATGGACCTTAGTGAAGGTAAAGAGCTGGTCCAGTGTTCCACAGCCAGAACGGAACCCACATTGTTCCTTCTGGATCTGATATTTGACCAATGAGTGAACCTTACTAGGGAGGCTAAGGGGAGTGATGCCCCTATATTTTGAACATACCCTATGGTCCCCCTTATTGAAGAGAGAAACCACCACCCCAGTTTGTCAGTCCAATGGCACTGCCACCAATGTTCATACAGTGTTGCAAAGGCGTGTCAACCAAAAGAGCCCAACCAGTGCTTTAAGTGGGCCGGAACTCACCGGTACCCAGTTCCGCCACTTCTAAAATTTAACCCTGAGAGTACCGGGACTTTTTTTAAACGTAAGGTGCGTTCCGGAACTTATTTTCGTCTTCTCCACTTGAAAGACCTGTGGCAGATTAGAATGCATCATTTCCCCCGACTGGATTTCAAGAAAGAGTAATGCATCTTCACGATAATAAAACATCTTTGGTGGAGCGCGTCCTTTTGGCCAATCACAACCTCAGGATAGACAGGGGGAGGAGACGACAGCGAACTCTGTAAAAAAACAAAAACAAACTCTGCAGCGCGACAGAGCGCGAGGGAAGCGGAAGTAACTCCTCCAACGTGTGGGTAAAGTTAATATTTTTATACATGCAGTGGAGTGTAACCATTGTTTAGTAAAATGGCATGTTGTGTTACAAATAAAACTAAATAAAAATTAACAAAATAACAGTCAATTGCACCCCTAAAGTCACTGTGATAAATTGTCACATTAATTTAATTATCTTAGCCACAGGAGTGAGTTTAAAAACAGGATGATGTCTATATGAACTAGTTGAATGAGGTGTCTCTAAAATATCCTGATTCATGATCAATAATAATTTCAACAATTTTTTAATCTGTCCACAGGACCTGACTTTATTTTGTTAGATGTCTCTAAAATAGTTAGTGAATCATGTTTACATGTAGGTAAACATAGATGTTTAACAACTTGTTAAAATACACAAGAATGCAGGAAATGGCATCTACTTTATTCAAAATTTCTGGCAAAACATCTTCACCAGCATATTTAAGAAATGAGTTTTTACTGTAAGTAAGTTTTATTTATATAGCACATTTCACAGACATGAGAGTCACATAGTGCTTTACAAAAGGAAAAATAAAATCATAAAATCACAGAAGTACTATACAAAAAGGTAAAACATAACAAACTCTAAAATCAATGTACAAAATTAACCAAAAGCCTGTCTGAAGAGATAAGTCTTAAGTTTTTAAATGCATCTGTTGACTCGGAGCAGCGCATTGTTAGCAAAATGTTCTGCTGTATTTGACTTGCTGCTGTTGTTGGTTGTTAATTTTTTGGTTGACACAATCTTTCCTATTTATGTTCTCATTAAATTGGGTTAGTAAATGACTTTTACCTGAAGCATGTTAAAAAATTACAAAATCTTTCGGGGGGGTTGGCGCAACGTTTGTCACCTTTTTCATCCCTTCTGAGTTTACAGGTATGCATATTATTATGACATTAGGGAGGGTACCGGCACTTATTTTTTTCCACTTAAAGCACTGAGCCCAACAACATCTAGAGCCATAAGGAAACCAGCAAAAAGCTCATCCACCCCTTGGAGCCATGCTGCTGTGGAACTTTTTAACTCCCTCAGTGACCTCAACCACAGTTATGTACTGAACAAAAAAGAAGTCTCATCACTCAGTTTCCTTCATAGAAGATTTGGGATTGAGAATGTCTGTGAAGTATTCCTCCTTGCACATCTCGACAACATCACTGGTTGAGGTCAACAGCACCCCACCTTCACTGAAAATACCAGCAAACAAGGCCCAATAGAACTCCCTTTTAAACTTGATAACCTCCTGAACCTGGGGTATCCACCACCAAGCTTGAGGATTGCCACTGCAAGAAGCACAAAAAACCTGGTGGCCACAGTTCAAGGCAGCCACCTCAACAATTGATGTGCAGAACATGGCCCACTCAGACTCAATATCCCCGACTGTAGCTGGGATGTGGTTAAAGCTCTTCCAGAGGTGTGAGTTAAAGATATTTCTTATGTGTTCTTCTGCCAGGAATTTCCAGGATACCATCACTACACATTTGTGTCTATCATGTCTATCTGCCATCTTCCCCCATTATATCATCTTATTCACTACCAGGTGGTGATCAGTTGACAGCCTAGCTCCCCTCTTCACCTGAGTGTCCAAAATAAATGGCTGCAAATCAGAAAGTCAATAATCAATCTATGACTTAGGGCGTCCTTGTGCCAAGTGCATTTATGGACACCCAAATGTTCAAAAATGGTGTTTGTGATGGATAAACCATGACTAGCACAGAAGTCCAACAACAGAACACTGCTCTGTTTCAGATCAGATAAGCCATTCCTCCCAATCCCCTGTGTCACCCATTGTTGCAAACCTCTACATGGAGGAAGTGGAACAGAGAGCCCTTAACTCCTATGAGGGAACAACTCCAAGCCATTGGTTCCGATATGTGGATGATACCTGGGTCAAAATCCAAGCCAGGGAGGTGGAAGCGTTCACCAGACACATTAACTCGGTCGACAACAACATCAAGTTCACCAGAGAGGATGCTAATGACAACAAGCTGCCTTTTTTGGACTGTTTGGTTCACATGGAGGAAGAGGACAGTCTCAACATTGAAGTTTACAGAAAACCAACTCACACAGACCAATACCTCATGTTTGACTCTCACCATCCACTGGAGCACAAACTTTCTGTCACCAGAACCTTACATCATCGGGCAGAACACATCCCCACAAGGACAGAAGGGAAGAAAAAGGAACAGAAACACATCAACAAATCTCTGCAAACATGTGGATATCCCAACTGGGCGTTTGTCAAGTCAGCGAGGAGATCTGCTAAACACAATAATGAACAGAAAAAGACTAACAGACGAAAAAACATTGTCATTCCTTATGTTGCTGGAGTCTCAGAGAATTTCAGAAGGATTTTCAACAAACACAACATCCCAGTACATTTCAAACCCAGCAGAACTCTCAGACAGGGACTGGTGCATCCTAAGGACAGAACCCCCACACACAAACAGAGTGGTGTAGTATCCAGTGCAACGAGGACTGCCCAGACCGTTACATTGGAGAAACTACTGTAAGCAGCCCCTCAACAGAAGAATGTCCCAACACAGGAGAGCAACCTCCTCTGGACAAAACTCAGCTGTTCACCTCCACCTCACGGACAAGGGTCACTCTTTTGAGGACCAGAATGTTCAAATTTTGGACCGAGAGCACAGATGGTTTGAGAGGGGGGTGAAGGAAGCTCTTTATGTTAAGAGAGAAAAACCTTCTCTTAACAGAGGAAGAGGTCTGAGATTTCAACTTTCTAAGACTTACAACTCAGTTTTGGAGCTGATTCCCAAACGTTTTACACCGGATGGGAGCAGAGGTGTCGTGTCTGTGAATTAGACTAGCAAAGTTTTTTGAGAAACCTCTGTTGTTGGTTTGTGAGGTGTTTTTTGTCAATTTGTGTGTCTTCTGTCAGATACTTCAAGGGAACTCCCTACTGTTAAGGTGTGATCTGTCAATTTACATGTATGTGTTACCTCAGCTTGAAATTTACATACCCGGTATGTTGGTGGTGCGTGACTCGACTGTTATAACTCCACACGCACACTGTCTGTTTCATTGAATTGAGAAAGCTCATCGGAGGATGAGCAAAACGTCTTCTGTTACAAATAAAGTCCAGTTGTTCTGTATTGAACGCCTTTTTTTGATTTTATCATGTCCTGGATGACTGAGAATCTTCACCAACACAGGCTGAACAACTAAAATCATCAGAACAGTAGCTAAAAGATGAAAGGGGACAGTAGCTAAAATTTGATAAACATATACAAAATATAAAATTAGCAAAACAATTACCAAAGTTAAAATAGGCAAAATAGACAGTAAAGGTAATAAAATAAAATAAGCTCAATTTAGCAAAACTCTTGCTAAAACTAAAATATGAAGTCAAATATCAGAGTCAGAGTCAGAGAGTCTTTATTGTCATTTGCACCGCATGTGGTACATGTGATGAAAACGAGATTATGTACACGGGGTCCCAGTTACATCCAACAACAAATGCAAGAGAAAAACAGTAATAACATCTAGAATTAACTAAGAAAAACATCAACTAGTAATACACTAAGCCCTAATATAGTGGAAAAAAACATCATTATAAACAGCAGCACGAACATGAGTCTGTATGAGCAGATGGTCACAGATGAACACAGCAACAAGAAAACAGATCAGCATCAGCATGATGTGATATTTTGCAGTGTTTATTTTATTATTTTATTTATTCATTCATGAGTCTAACAGCCTCAGGGTAGAAGCTGTTCCTCAGTCTAGTGGTTCTACATTTGATGCTCCTCAACCTCCGTCCTGAGGGGAGTGGGGCAAAGAGTGAGTGTGCTGGGTGAGTGAGGTCTTTCATGATGCAGGTGGCTCTTTTCCTGCATCTGGAGGTGTAAATGTCTGTGATGGTGGGGAGACTGACTCCAACAGACTTCTGTGCAGCCTTCACCACTCTCTGTAGAGCTTTCCTCTCTGCAACTGTGCAGCCTCCATGCCACACGTTGATGCTGGAGCACAGGACGCTTTCCACTGCACACCTGTAGAAGGAGGTGAGAACTGGGCTGCTCAGACCAGCACGTCTCAGTCGTCTGAGGAAGTAGAGTCTTTGATGACCTTTCTTGATCAGGCTGGTGGTGTTGTTGCTCCAGCTGAGGTTATCATTCAAGTGTACACCCAAGTATTTGTAGCTGGAGACCACTTCCACTGCAGATCCACCTATGTTCAGTGGGGCATGGGTGTGTTTGTTCCTTCTGAAGTCCACAATCATCTCCTTTGTCTTCTTCACATTCATGTGAAGATTATTCTCTTTGCACCAGCTCTCCAGGTGTTCCACCTCCTGTCTGTAGCTGGACTCATCATTGTTTGTGATGCATCCCACCACCGCTGTATCATCTGCAAACTTAACAATATGACAGCCTGGATGTGTGGCTGTACAATCATATGTGAGCAGAGTGAACAGAAGGGGGCTCAGCACACATCCTTGAGGAGAGCCAGTGCTGAGGGTTATGGTGGAGGAGGAGAAGTTGTGAATCTTCACGGACTGTGGTCTGTCTGTTAAGAAGTCTAGTACCCAGTTACAAATGGAGGGGCTTAGTCCAAGTGTGGATAGTTTGTCTATCAGAGTTTGGGGGATCATGGTGTTGAAGGCAGATGTGAAGTCCACAAAGAGCAGACGCTAACAGTCAAACAGCTGTCAAACAACTGTCAAACAGCTGCTAATAATATACCTGACGCTAAATGTAGCAAAAAATATGCTAAAGCTAAATCCAGTGAAAGTAGATGAAATTAGCAAAACTGTAGCTAAAGTCTGAAAAAACAGAATATTAGTTAAAGCAGGAAATAGTAGCTAATTGTTGCTAAAGTGTAGCTTACAATTGTAGCAGAGTGTTAGCTAAATTAGCAGAAGTATCCATCCATCCATCCATCCATCCATCCATCATCTTCTGCTTTTTCCGAAGTTGGGTCGCGGGGGGCAGCAGCTTTAGCAGGGAGGCCCAGACATCTCTTCCACAGCCACCTCTTCTAGCTCTTCTCGGGGGATACCAAGGCGTTCCCAGGCTAACCGAGAGACAGTCTCTCCAGTGTGTCCTGGGTCTTCCCCGGGGTCTCCCAGTCAAATATGCCCGAAGCACTCCCTAGGGAGGCGACCAGGGAGCATCCTTACCAGATGCCCAAACCACCTTAACTAGAACCACCACGCTCAGACGTATGCAAGACAAGGGGTTCAGCTGTCACGTTCCTTGTGTCAAGCCACTCTTGAACAAGCAACAGTGTCATAAGCGTCTCGTCTGGGACTGCTGCTGAGTTGTCCAAAGATATGTTCTCTGATGAAAGTAAATTTTGCAGTTCCTTTGGAAATCAAGGTCCCCTAGAGGACTCTATCAGAAGTAGACAAAAATAAAGCATGCCAAAGCAGATTTCTAACAGAACATTTTTGAAGGAACTGAAGAGATCTGAAAGTATTTGGTAAAAGTATTGAACAAACAATGGAATTGATGACGACTGAACTTGACAAAGTTCAGTTCTGGTTCAACTTAATAAATTATCATTAAATTTAGATAAAACCAATTACAGTATATGATTTTTAGTAATAAAGATAAATCTATTGATGTTTCATTTAAAATTAATGGTTCTGAAATTTGTAGAGTCCATGAGGTCAAGTTTTTGGGTGTTATAATTGATGACAAATTATAAGTTCTGTCAAATTGTTTTAATCTAAATTTATTTCAGTATTCTTCAGAGTTAGAGATCTATTGAATGACAAGGCATTGTATCTGTTATACAATACACTATTGTTCCACATATGATTTATTGTGTTGGTGTTTGGGGTAAGGCGTGTAGATCAATTGCAAAACCTATTTTTGTTTTGCAGAAGAGAGTTATAAGAATTATGACCAGAAAACCTTATCGTCATCCAACAAGTATATTATTTTATCAGATGAAATTACTGAAGTTTTACGATCTGGTGGATTATAATATTTTGTTAATGATGTATAGAGCTCATAATAATGTATTGCCTTTGAATGTTCAGATGTATTTTGTTAAACGATTGAATTGTTATAATCTCAAGGGAACTTATATGTTTGTTAAACCTAGGTATATAGGACTAGTTTGAAAGGAAAGACTGCAATAGTTCAGGGAGTTAGGTTATGGAACGAAGAGGAAACTGACATTAAAGAAGCTAAATCGATACCTATATTTAAAAGAAAGATCAAGGATAAGAAAATATGTTTAACGAAGACACAAGTTTAAATAGTAATTCTTGTGATTAAGGGAGTTAATGAATTATACGTTGTTTTTTTTGGTGAAGTTTAATGAACTTGTTTGTTTGAATTGTTTGTTAGAAAATAAGGGGCAGATATAATAAGATTTTTTCTTCATCTGACACCTTTCATTTTATATTTTAATTTCCTGTTATCTCTGTGTTAAATTGTTTTATTTTGTGTCTTTTATTATAAAATGAATGAATCAATAAATGAAATGAAATCAAATTTCTGTGGAAAATTTGAATAAAGTGAAATATTTAAAAAAAAATCAAGCTACCCAAAAAAAAAAAAAAAAGCCATAGCATACTTTTCCCATATGAGCTGAATGCTCATAACATGCTGCTTTGCCACTCATTGCAAATGTCAATGCTAGAACCTTCAGTTTATTTTATAGATATACTTTTTTATACTTTTTTTATACTACTATGCAAAAACTCAGGACAGTATTACACTTTTATTATTTCATTTTATGCTTATGTTCATTAAATGTTTAGTGTTTTAGTGTTGGTGTAAATTTTCATACTTTTATACTACTATGCAAAAACTCAGGACAGTGTTACACTTTTACTATTTTATGCTTATGTTTATTAAATGTTTCAGTGTTTTAGTGTTTAAATGGTTACTGTTGCACCGAGGGACTGAGAGAAACGCAATTTCAATCCTGTGTATGTCCTGTACATATTGCAGTTCTGACAATAAAGTTGACTTTGCTTTGATATTCTAACTCAGCAGTCAGAACAATAGTCAAATGCTGGTGAAGATTCTCAGTCGTCCAGGACATAATAAATCAAAAAAGGCGTTCAATACAAGATCAACTGGACTTTATTTGTAACAGAAGACGTTTCGCTTCTCATCCGAGAAGCTTTATCAATTCAATGAACCAGACTGTGTGCGCGTGGATTTATAACAGAAACAAATAATGTCCAGTTGATCTTGTATTGAACGCCTTTTTTGAACAATAGTCAAAGTTTGCACCTGCCTCACATGACAACTTATTTCTCTGTCTTTAAAAGGAGCAGTGAAGGAAAATCCACAATGTCGATGGGACTTTTCGGCGCCAAACCTTGGAGACGGACGGCTCGGGGAGCTGGCTGCCTGTTTCACTCTCAACCATCAGCCTCTTCGACGGAGGAGAGTTTTCTGGAAGCTGCGGAAAATGGAAATCTTCCTGAAGTGAGGCGGCTGCTGGAGGAGCTTCCACGACTCAATGTCAACTGTGCTAACGACTTGGACCAGAATGCACTGCAGCTTGCAGCTGCCAAGGGACATTTAGAAGTTTGCAAACTTCTTCTTAAGAAGAAAGAACTTACCAGAATAGGGGAAGCTTTGCTGTTGGCCATCAGTAAAGGTTACATCCGTATAGTGGAGGCCATGTTAAGCCACGAGGTCTTTGGAGATGTTGGGAGGTTGACAAACAGTCTCAACCAGTTGGAGACACAGGACGAGTCTTTTTCTTGTGACAACGGTGGCACATATTTCTCTCATGACACCACGCCCCTCATCCTGGCTTCACAGTGCCACAAGTATGAGATAGTGCATTTACTTCTCACAAGGGGGGCCCGTATTGAGCGCCCCCATGACTGCTCTTGTCAGTGCAGGACTTGTCATGAGCAGTACGGACATGATGCGTTTAGCCACTCAAAGTCTCGTATCAGTGCGTACAAAGGTCTGGCCAGTCCAGCGTACCTTTGTCTTTCCAGTCAAGACCCCGTGATGGCAGCTTTGGAGCTGAGCAAGGAGCTCGCAGTCCTGGCGAACACTGAAAAGGAGTTCAAGGTACAGCGTTTGACCTCAAATGTACACGTTACTTTTCTGTAAAAACTGTAGCTTCATTTGGAATAATAATAATTTAAAAATATATTAATTAAAGAAGTAGTAAATGGTGAATGTTGTGTTTATTGTTTTTGCTGGGTTTTTTTTAAATGAAGAAGCTGAAACCATATTATTAAAGTTGAAACTATCAGAATAAAAGCTAAAAACAGCAAAACAGTAGCTAAAAACAAGAATTGGGGAAAAGCATAGCTGTAAATTTGGGATATTGTGGATTGTTGTGTTTTCTTTGTCCTTTGTTTTGTCATTTTGGACCAACATGTTTTTATTAAAATAATGCAGTAAAGGAAAATTAATGCTAAAAGCATTTTTAACGGGGGAGGCTAGAGAAGTTAGACGTGTGATCGGAAGGTCACCGGTTTAACTCTCTCAACAATCCATCCATCCATCCATCCATCCTTTTTCTTCCACTTATTCTGAAGTCAGGTCACAGGGGCAGCAGCTTGAGCAGGGAGGTTCAGACATCTCTTTCCACAGCCATCTCTTCCGGCTTTTCTGGGAGAACCCCAAGGCGTTCCCAATCCAACCAAGAGACATATAGTCTCTCCAGCGTGTCCTGTGTCTTCCCCGAGGTCTCCTCCTGGTCAGACATGCCTGAAGCCCAGGGAGCATCCTTACCAGTGGTGTAGTGTAGTCTACATTTTTGTAATGGGTATACTGTGCTTAGAAACCAAAGTTAGTACAATGAGTTTGACAATTTATTTAGATTTTTAAGCATATTGAACATTTCCAAATTTCTCGGATGCTTATATTTGAATAAATGTAAAACAAACTTTGTACAACAGTTGACTTTGCATTAAAAACATGTAATAGAATTTATAAAATAGTATCAAAGCCGGAAAAGGGTAGCATGCCCTCTCCGGGTCGGGGAGGAGGTCCTGCCCCAAGTGGAGGAGTTTAAGTATCTCGGGATCTTGTTCACGAATGAGGGAAAACTGGAGCGTGAGATCGATAGGCGGATAGGTGCAGCGTCCGCAGTGAAGCGGGCGCTGTACCGGTCTGTCGTGGTGAAGAGAGAGCTGAGTCAAAAGGCAAAGCTCTCAATTTACCGATCGATCTACGTTCCCACCCTCATCTATGGTCATGAGCTTTGGGTTATGACCGAAAGAACAAGATCTCGGATACAAGCGGCTGAAATGAGTTTTCTCCGCAGGGTGGCTGGACTCTCCCTTAGAGATAGGGTGAGAAGCTCAGTCATCCGGGAGGGACTCGGAGTAGAGCCGCTGCTTCTCCACATCGAGAGGAGCCAGTTGAGGTGGCTCGGGCATCTGGTTAGGATGCCTCCTGGACGCCTCCCTGGTGAGGTGTTCCGGGCATGTCCCACCGGGAGGAGACCCAGAGGAAGACCCAGGACACGCTGGAGGGACTATGTTTCTCGGCTGGCCTGGGAACGCCTTGGGATTCCCCCAGAGGAGCTGCTCCAAGTGGCTGGGGAGAGGGAAGTCTGGGCCTCCCTACTTAGGCTGCTACCCCCGCGACCCGACCCCGGATAAGCGGAAGAAGATGGATGGAGTATCAAAGCAAAACATGTTCAGTACAGAATTATACAATAATTCACTGAATAAGTGAATGTAATAAACAATTACTGCATACTGATAGATTGTTACGGAAGCCTTTAACTGCCATTTAAAGTTTCAATGACAAGTGCCTAATGATATGTTAAGTATCATTGGACACTTTTAAGTGGGTATACTGACATTCTTAAGCTTTTCTAGTGGGTACACTCCGTATACCCGCGTGGCATGTATCGGTAGACTACACCACTGACCCTTATCAGATGCTCGAACTACCTCAACTGGCTCCTTTCAACGTGGAGGAGCATCGGTTCTACTCCGTCTCTCCCAGATAACTAAACTTCTCACCCTGTCTCTATGGAAGACTCCAGCTACCCTGCAGAGGAAACTCATTTCAACCACCTGTATCCGTGATCTCGTTCTTTCGGTCACTATGCAGAGTTTATGACTATAGGTGAGGGTAGGAACGTAGACTGACTGGTAAACAGAGAGCTTTGCCTTAAGGCCGAGATACACTCGAGCGTCCTCACGGTACGCCTATACGCAACGTACGTACGCTGTGGCAAAAGCGTAGCCCCGCGTAGCCCCTCAGGGCATGTACGCGCAAAAGTATTTTTTTACTACGCATACGCGATCCGCGTGCGCGATACGCGGTGTCTGACCATAAACTTCCCGGCGCCGGACTGTTTTGTATGTTACACAAATGAAATAAATTCCCCTTCTTTATCGCTGATCGGGCCTTTTCTTTTGTTTTTTTGCCTAAAGTCAAGTAACCGCTTCTTCCTCCGTTCACTCGATGATTGAAATGAATGAATTCAGGTCCTACCTGGGTGCGCAATGTTTTAAATTCCCTGGTGGGCTGTGTGCTGCAGGAAAAGCGCTCCCTGTTATTATTTTTATTTCTGAGAGAACTTTTTATAACATATATAGTAGAAACACCGCATCAGAACACCGCAGAAGTCCAGCGAGCTGCTCATGTTGCATTCTCAAGGTTTCACTTTCAGCTGACTGAGCGCTGTCAATCAATTCAGTAGGCGTGTCAGCAAGTGACCAATCAGCGAGCTCAGTTGAGTCCCTTCCGTGTGCTGCTGCTCATATTACAACAAGGAGAACGAGAGCGTTTGAAAGCTGATAGTTTCTTGAAGTATAGCAGCAAAAACATACGCACAAAATATGCGCGTATACGCGCGTATACGGAGTCTGCTTCAGTGTATCTCGGCCTTTACAGCTCAGCTCCCTCCTCACCACAACGGACCGGCACAGAGTCTGCAATACTGCAGATGCTGCACCAATCCAACTGTCAATCACACGCTCCATTCTTCCATCTCTCGTGTACAAAACCCTGAGATACTTGAACTCCTCCACTTGAGGCAGAAACTCACCCTCGACCCAAAGAGATCAATCCACTCTTTTCTAACTGAGGACCATGACCTCAGATTTGGAGGTGCTGATTCTCATCTCATCCGCTTCACACTCGGTTGTGCACTGCTCCAGTGAGAGCTGGAGATCATGGCACGATTACGCCAACAGGACCACATCACCTGCAAAGAGTAGAGAAGAATCCTTCCTTCACTCCCCGGTCCAACAACATCAAAATGTATGAGGGAAAGGTGAAGCACACCTGTCTCCACACTCATTTGCCCCACTCTGGACCCTTGAGCAAGGCCCTTAAAGCCTTGTTTATACGTGACGCGACGCGCAGCGCGCGAGGGTGCGCGCTCCAAAAGTGACGCAATTTCACAGTCCCCGCCCCTGCGCGTTGGCCCCGCGCAGGGGATTAGCGCGTGCCGTGCACCTCTGAAATTTTGAAACTCCGCAAGCCTCTGCGCGCGCGGTGGGCGCTACGATTTGATTGACAGGACCTCACCCGACAGCCTTCACCCTCTTCACGCCGGAGCTTGCAGCTGTTTGCGCCGCTGTGGTCGTAGAGACGGAGTCGCGATGCATGGAGGAATGTTTTGTGACACAAAATGTATAAATTCTCCTTCATTCCTGATCTGGAGTCGGACTTTTCTTTTGTTTTTTCGCCAAAAGTCACGTGATCGCTTTCTCCTCCGCTGACTCCATGCATTAAAGCCGCAAATAAAGACAACAGTTCAGCACGCGAGCGGAAAGCTATTTGTTTTTGTTGTGTGATTTCAAACAGTTCTTCTTCTACGGTAGATTTCTTCTTCTACACCTTTCTTGCAACATATGCACAGGTTTTAGAGGGTACTGCCTCCTGCTGGTCCGTAAAAGAACAGCACTTTGCCATGCGCCGCGGTGCGTCAACCATAAACACAGAGGCGAAACTATGAACGCATTTCGCCGCACGGCTTGAGTGCACGCGCGGCGCGCGCGCTCCAGCCTGCGGACCAAAGCGAAAGTCTAACTCAGCCTTAACCCCCACCATCTACTCCCCCAGGCACCCTAGATGGCAGCTCTGCTCCACACAGAGGGCTGTGGTAGCTCGTGGTCTGTGGGGTGTCAGGAATGGCATCCTGTTTAAAAAAACAGTTGTCAAGTCTTCATGTGAGTTAGTTCACTGTGGCGATCCCTGAAGAAGGGAGCAGCCGAAAGAAGAAAATAAAAGGCTAAAACTGACATAACAGTAGCTAAACGCTACAAATGAAGCATAGTGAAGTTTTTCAAAGATTAGAAAAGATCCTCGTTAATCTAATAATGGAAACAATCTGAATAAAATGAAACAACAAGAAGTATAAAAGTTTCAAAACGTGGCTGCGATGTCCTGAGTGAGCTGAAAGTTTTGACATATGCACAGTTAAAATAGCTGAAAGTTTTGACATATGCACAGTTAAAATGCTTTGATTCTCTTGCGTCCATGTTCGCATGACAGAACGAGTACGAGAAACTGTCGCTGCAGTGCAAAGACTTCGTGGTGGGACTCCTGGATCTGTGTCGAAACACGGAGGAAGTGGAGGCCATCTTGAACGGTGACGCCGAGTCCTGGCCCGACTCTGACACCTTTTGCAGACCAAACCTCATCAGGTTAAAACATGTCATAAAATACGAAGTAAAAAAGGTAAGATTATCAGACAATCACCAATTGTTTTTAACATTTCAGCTCACTGTTGACCAAGCAATATTCAAGTTGTATGTCCATCTTTTCCTCTGCATCTTTATTCCCTTGTCACAAACAAGTTTGTGGCTCATCCAAACTGCCAACAGCAGCTGCGCTCCATCTGGTACGAGAACTTGTCTGGACTACGCCAGCGAACGTTGGCCTTTAAAATTCTTCTCTTCATGGGCGTAGCTGCTGGACTGCCTATCATGGCTTTTATTTACTGGGCGGCACCGTCAAGTAAGGTAAGTCACATCAAAGGTCATGCATTTCTTTTCTTAAAGGAAGCGTTTTATAATCCGCTAAAGCAGCTTAAACTGGTAAATAATTGAGGATATCTATGTATTGCTGTTCAATAGTCAAATAAACCAACGTAAAAGCACTCATATTTTTGCTTATTAGATTGCTGTCAGTCACTGTTTAGTTGGAAACAGGGCTTGCTTTCACAAAGCAAACTTTGCATTACGGTACTCACACAGTTTAATACAGGTAGTCCCCGACTTACGACGGAGATCCGTTCCTACGCTGCGTCGTAAATCGAATTTCGACGTAAGTCGGAACATACATACGGTAAATACTTCACCTTATACAGGACTGTATTTTACCAAGCACTTAGCCTATCCTAACACAGTACCCTACATAATTATCAAAAACCACATACATTTAGGAGCCATAATGAAGGAAAAAAAGAGTTAATAACCTACTGGTATGCTGGTGAAGCCGTTTTCCTTCGTTCATCCGTCCCTCCTCTGTATTCTCCATTTGTTTACGTTGTAAAACCGCCGTCCATAAAACAGCTACTTTTCCACAGCTGCTGCCTGTCCAGCTTGCTCCAACAAGTTTTGTTTTGTTTTTTGAATGTTCAGAGGACCAGACTTATCTTTTTTAGAGAGTACAGGGCAAGCTGTAGCCTCCGCAGCTAACTGGTATGCTGGTGAAGCTGTTTTCCTTCGTCCATCTGTCCCTCCACATGTATCCGAGCGCAGCAACCTCTGATCGGACACGGTCCGTCCAAAGCCGGCCTCCTCATGCCTGGATCTCTGAGACTTCCACAGAGTTCACAGAGCGTTTCCAGCTCACGTGTCTGTCGGCAGCAACCGCTGATCGGACTTGCGTCGTCCAAACCCAGCCTCCTGCTCTCTGGAGCTCCGCTTGGGTCCAGTTCTGTATCCTTCCACCGTATCCCTCCACGGGCCGCCTGTATTTTCCACTGAATACTGTACAGTAGTGGAAAACTACTGAGTGCTCGCTGCTTCTGTCGTCAAAACCGGAAGGAACTCGGAACACGGCTTTTCAAAATAATTTTTTATTTTTTTTAATGAGATGCGTGATGTAACCGCGAAACGTCGTAACTCGAGACTGTCGTAAGTCGAGGACTACCTGTATAAGTATATGAATGTTATCCAACTACAAATCATGTTTTTTTTTTTTTTTTTGCTTTGCCTTCCTGTGATGTCAGTTGGGCAGACTTATGTGTGGACCCTTCCTGAAGTTCGTGGCTCACACGGCTTCCTTCATGATCTTTCTTTGTCTGCTGGTCATGAACGCAGCAGACCGCTTCGCAGGAACGTCACTGCTGCCCAACATGACCACCCACGACTACCCCACTCAGCTGTTCCGGATGAAGACCTCCTGCTTCACCTGGATGGAGATTCTCATCATTTTTTGGGTCATAGGTCACGACTTTTCCGTCACAACTTGTTTTTCTTTCTTTCTTTTTGTGTTAAAATACCTTTTACTCTTCAAATCTTTACTTTCTGTGCATTATAATGCTTTATTTAGCCTTTTAAAAATCTTATTTGTGATGATGATTGAGGTCTCTTGAAATGACAAAGAATTGTAAATGTCAGGTTGGGATGATCTTAAGACCAGGGGTTGAATAGACTAGTCGACTAGCTGATTCTAAGACATCTCATAAGATTTCAACTTTTACGTTGACTAGTCGCAGTTGTGCGATTGCGTCGCCGGGCGCTGGCTACAGCTGTCATTTCTAACCCGGGCCCACACCCTGCCCGAAATTCAGGCCGGGTCGAAATAATGTGCTGGATGGGCGGGGCATGTCGGTGTCGGAGTTTTGATTGTGTCAGTGGATGCGTGCAGCTGATGACCCAATTTGGATCATCGCGCGCGGCTGGTGATCCAAATTGGGTCGTCAGCCGTCCATGGCCATTTGACCGTACGCTGACCAGCTGGTTGAAAGATGTAAAAAAAAAAAATGTCCAGATGGCTCACTGCCAGCGACGCACCTGAAGCTGAAGCTTAACTGGACTGGGCTGGGCCCAGCCGCCACGTTGCCTCCTGTTTTTCGTTTTGTTTTTTTACGTGCCACACGTTTCTTTCACCTTTGCAGCTTAATAATAGTTTTGTTTTTTCCTGTGACTTATTTGCAGTAGTAAACAAGTAGTAAATGGTAGGAGCATAAATATACGCTCCTGATGTTTTGTTGTTCTTTTTGATTGTATATGATAAGTGACTTTTTTTGTGTGTGAATATGATATAGCGTCTTGATTTCCTACGAAGTCACCGCGACTAGCCAACGTCGATTCGACTTTTATCATGTTGAAGTCCACTTAAAAAAATATGAAGTCGTGCAGCCCCAGACCAGAAGTTTGTGTTTACCACATTCAACACAACTCAATTAACTTAATTTCCAACAACCAAATAGACAGATTAACATTTTTACTTAGTTCTAGAAGTAAGGTTATTTATCACGTTTTACTGATATAAAGTAACAGTAAATTA
Organism: Garcialebias charrua; assembly: GCA_038048925.1. Lineage (NCBI taxonomy): Eukaryota > Metazoa > Chordata > Actinopteri > Cyprinodontiformes > Rivulidae > Garcialebias > Garcialebias charrua. The sequence continues at coordinate 44,035 of JBBPBX010012512.1, forward strand.
TATGTAATTTTACTGTCAGTTAAAGTATTCATGATGTGTACAGTACACATTTAATATGAAATTTTAAAGAGAGAAACTGTGCATCTGAACAAATAATGCTTTTTATCCACCCCCCAACAGGTAAAATATGGGAGGAGTGCAAAGTTATTTGGTCCCAAGACATCCGAGAGTACATTTCAGAACCCTGGAAGCTTCTCGACTTCAGCATTTTGTCCATTTTCTTGAGCTCCTTCGTTGCCAGATTAATGGCTTTCTGGCATGCACGTTCTGCTCAGTGTTACGTTGGCGAGCATCAGGGTGACCCGTCCAACTTCACTTTGCCCCTTGAGGTGCAATATTTCCAGCTGGGTAAGTGTGATTCTTTCACTGAATTACAGCCATGCTTTGTGTTGGTTGATATGGATTACCTGTGGTGGCCATTTTGAACTAGATTTGCGCCAAAAGTTAATCACCCAAAACAACAAAGTTCATGCTCAATCATCCAGGTATCAAATCCAACAATTCCCAGAAACCATCTTAGTTCCAGTAAACTGGTTGGTCCACTTAAGAGTTTACTTCTTGATGGGGAAACAGTTTACTGGAACTTGTAACGACCGTATGTATACTGATTGTTGTAGTACCTTCCCAAGGCACAAGAGGGCGCCTCCTTCCTTTATATATCATAACTCACCACAGAAGTCAGCAGAGAGTAGCTGGGAGTCTGATTGTGTGTACACGTTAACTGCCCTGCTCAACCTCTCAGTAACGAAGTGGTGAGGAAAATACGGACTATCTTCTAAATATTCATGTATGAATATTAGACTTAGCGCCGTGGAGACCTGGCATTGTATGGTTTTCTAAGCAATATAATAAAAGTATCAGTGGGAACCAACGTGTGATTGCTCTTTTCCAAGCTACACCGGAGCACATGTTGCTAATGCTAAGCTAGCTCTCCTCCTACACCACCATCACGTTACAAGTGGCGCCTGAACATCTCCTTTGGACCTCAGATATATTCTTCTGGACCTCACCAGGATTTTTTCTCTCTCATAAAGTGCTGGTGAGATACTTTTGCATTTTCTGGACACGTGGACGAGTCGTTTTGGCCAGTACCGTATCGGCCCGTGTGGGACCTGACTAATTCCTGGACCAGCCGTGACTACAACGTGTGCCGAGCATGGACATGCGAAGTCCACATTCTGCCCAGACTTCTTCAGGACCAACCACTGCTAATACAGCAACACTGGGCCCAGCACAGCCACTCACTCCTCTTGATTTGAAGGGACAAATGAATGGTAATGATGTTACCCCAGCCAAACTTCGCACCAGGCAGTGGGACAAGTTCAGAGGGGGAGAGACATTTCATCATGGCCGCCCTCCGGACGCTAAATAACCTCATCCAAAATCACCTCCAGCTCAAGAGAGCCCGTTCTAGACTGTTGTTCACACTAACAAGAAGGTGATTTATTTTGTTTATTGCACTTGCTGCACAAAAGTGTCATTTGTTCTACATGACCTGGTTATTTGAAGTTCATGTTGGATTGTTAAAAAAAAAAAAAAATCCCACTGTACATGTACTTATATTTAATTTGCTTTTTATGAATGTATCTTTATTTGACTTGAATGTACCAATCTTGCTTGTGATCTATGTATAGATTGCTGCTAAGTAACAGTTTTTTTATTCTCTTTTCTTGCGGCTGAGGACAGCCTTTTCTTTCCTGGGGGGACTATGTAACGACCGTATGTATACTGATTGTTGTAGTACCTTCCCAAGGCACAAGAGGGCGCCTCCTTCCTTTTATATATCATAACTCACCACAGAAGTCAGCAGAGAGTAGCTGGGAGTCTGATTGTGTGTACACGTTAACTGCCCTGCTCAACCTCTCAGTAACGAAGTGGTGAGGAAAATACGGACTATCTTCTAAATATTCATGTATGAATATTAGACTTAGCGCCGTGGAGACCTGGCATTGTATGGTTTTCTAAGCAATATAATAAAAGTATCAGTGGGAACCAACGTGCGTTTGCTCTTTTCCAAGCTACACCGGAGCACATGTTGCTAATGCTAAGCTAGCTCTCCTCCTACACCACCATCACGTTACAAACTCCTCAGACTGATGAAGCCCTCCGGACAGAGGGCGACACGTCTCTTTAAAAAATAAACCGTCCAGATGACCCGACTGAAAATTATTGGATTAATCACCCAAAGAAAGAAAGTGCTATGTGTTGTATGATTCTATACAGTGATGAAATTAGTTCTCTGCATTTAACCATCACACACAAGATACATCCAGGTGGAGCAGTGGGCAGCTGTGTAGGCACCTGGGGAGCAAATTAGGGATTAGGTGTCTTGCTCAGGGACACCACAACATGTGCGCATGGCGGGGAGTCGAACCTGCAACATTCTGGTCCCAAATTGGCTGCCTTACCATTACAGCATCTTGGCCAAAGCTTACAGCACCTAGTATCCCAGCTGGTCTCCCATCCAAGTACAGGTAGTCCTCGACTTACGACGTTTTGGGGTTATGTCACGCATCTCATAAAATTGATTTTATGTGTACAGCACTTTGTTGCAGCTGTGGTTGTTTTAAATGGCTTTATAAATAAAGTATTATTATTATTATTAATATTTTGAAGCCGATTTACGCAGTTTCCGTCAGTTTTTGTCGGTTAGCTTCGGTTAGCTCCGGCTTCGACAGCTGGCTTTGGACGGACCGTGTTGGATGTAAGTTAATGTTGATCATTATAACTTTTGAACATTACTTTTACAAACAGCTTAAAGCTCAACCTGTTTGCAACTCCTTGCAAAGGTATTTTTCATTACACAATACTTGTTTACTGAAAATGCTTTGTCTCAAAAACACCAAAAGAATGCTTTCCGTTGTTTCAAAACTTGTTTGGCCAAAACTGACCAAGAGCCATTGTGCGAAAGTTGTTTGAACCTGTATTTCTTGTAAACTGCTACCCACCGAAATGAATAAAAGGCTGAAACGATCATTGCTAAGGTGGACTTGTCTTCCGACTTTTTAGGAGATGTTTCCCTCTTTGCAAAGATGTAAATGAAATGCTAACTCTTGTCATTTGTGTGATTCCTTTTAGTAGATAAAGTTGCTGCAGGGTTTGATCTGAAAACCCATAATTTCTTGGTGCCGAAGACCCGGGATCCTCACACCTGTTCACGATGGCTTTTGATGAAGGTAAAAGCTGAAAGTCCATGCGCATGGCTAGTCCCACAGACCTGGAAGATCGATCGTTTCTACCAGGCCAGCAAGGCCTGAAATCAATGCCACCGTGGCGGCTGACGGATCAACCAACAATCACACATTTAACAAGCAGTGAGTATAAATAGGAATTCCTTGTATATTGAAAAAATAGGACAGAACTACGGGTAGTTAAAAGCTGAGCCAGGACCTTCTAATTTAGGTTAAACTTACATTTTCTAAAGTCAAGGCTATGGTGTACACGAGGTTGGCTGTATAAGTTTAAAACCTTTTTAAAAGTGAGGAAAATTTACAGTGAAACTAATTTTTCCAATAGCTTTATTGGGCATAAAAGTGAGGCTCAAGGAAGGAATAGTGAATATAAAAACGTGTTATTTTGGGATCCTTTTCTTTCCTATCTGTATTGGGAGATATTGAATGTAATTAAAATTGTTTTGTACATGTGTGTATGTATGCGACATTGAATGCATGCATGAATGAGAAAAACATAACGCAGAAAGATACAAGATGTCAGATAGATGACCTAAAAAGCACCCTTGCTCGAATAAATAAATAAAAATAAATAAGATTGGATAAAAAAAATAAAAAATAGAGCTAACTCTTTTGAAATAGACCTGACTGACAAAAACAGTTGTTTGTACTTTATTTTGGAGAGAGCAACAGGAAATTCTTTGCAAAGTTACTTTAAAAGAAGAATGCTTGTTGCCCAGCTGTTCTGAACTAAATCTATTATTCTGTGAAACTGTCTGAGCTAAAAACAGGTATTTTTGCGTTTTGGGTGAAACAAACAACGAACCGGTTTTGTGCCTCAGGGGACACTGAGTTGTGGTTGTCATCTGTGAAGACCACACCTTGGCCTGGGGTGACACACACATACACACACACACACACGCGCGCACACACACACACACGGCTAGGTGGAACAGTAGTAGTGTTTCCATCAAGGTTTCTTGACATGCATTTTGAAGTATCGCATCAGAAAAGCTGAATGGAAAATGGCACGATTCTAATTAACTTCCTCTAATTAGGAAAAAAAGTTGGTGCGCTCGCTTGAGGTGGTTTTGGGGTTTTTCGAATCAGAGCCAATGCACAAAACGAGAGATGGAAACAGATTTGCCGACTCAGTTCTGCCGTAGCGAACATTCACGTCACGTGACTTTGTCTTCGGACAACATGTAACATCGCTAAAACTAGTTGGCATGACAGAATAAATACAACTTGCCCGATAGCAACACATACCTGAAATATTCTCTCCATTTTGCCGAGATGTGTGATCGGGTCCTGTTTTCAACCACTACTTCCTGTTTACTGTAGACATGCGTAACGCTAACGTCTGACGTAATGACGCTGACGTCTGACGTAATGCCGCTTTGCGTGGCCTGGTGGATGCATTTCGGGCCAGTTGATGGAGACACTTCTGATTCACATTGATTTTTGTTTGCATTTTTGCGAACTTTCAAGGGTTCGCTCGGGGTTTGAATTGAAAATAGATGCAAACACAGTTAGTGACTTGATCAGATTTCAGAATTAGTTGGCCCCACCTGTCTTTAAGAAGGGAAACCATTTTGGAAATACTTTGATTAGTACTAAGTTGACTTTTGTGTATGCTTTGTGAAGTGGTAATCCAGTGCTGATACATATACTTGATTGAATTTAATTAAATAGATACTGTTTTGGGTTATGCATGACAAGCATAGTGGTGAACTTCAAGGATTTTTGAATTTAAAGATGTATGTATATAGGAAATTTGGTTTTGAGTTTTGGTTCAAGTTAAATTAAAGTTTTTATTTTTATGAAATTGAGTGCTTTTACTTTGTAGAGTGGTTTGAAATCCCTTTTTGTGCAAACAGGATGACTCGTTTGATGGGTAAATGCTGACAGATGTTCCAAATAGGATTGGCTAAAAGACCAAAAAACATGCTTGTTAGGCTGATTGGTGACTCTAAATTGACCCTAGGTGTGAGTGTGAGAGTGGATGGTTGTTTGGTGTGAGTGAGACAGGTCCCTCTTGTAAATGAGTCCCCGTGACTCAACGAGGCTAGCCTGTATAAATAAAGGTTGAATGAATGAATAAATGAATAATTGATTTTGATATTGATTGTGTTTAATAGGGTTTTTGAATCAGGACAGAATTTATAGATCAAGGATACAATCTGGCTAAACCCACAAAACACATACATTTGATAAGTCTCCACTACCAGCTGAAGTTTACACATACAGCATTGTGGCTTTTGCGTCCTGAACCTCTGTTTTTTGATAACCAAATAAGATATTCACATGTATAAGTTGATACAACTCTACTATCAAATGTGACTTTTATGAAAAACACCTGAAAAAAAAAAACTACACTACCTCAAGTGGAGCCTGTGCACCTTGCATAGCTGAACACAAGCTGAGGGGTCAAGCTGAGCTATGTGAAACCTTGTCCAGTTGACAACAAACACATCCAGACAAGTCTTACTATATGAAGTGATGCTGCACAACAGATGAACTCATGCAATCTTGAACTTTTGAATGAACTCATGAACTTTTGAACTCTTGAACATACAGTGTACCCAGGCAAAAAGGAGGAGCGGTGATAGTCAAGCTACAGTGGTGGTCAAAGCTGTCAGAAGTCACTGAATGAAAACTGGAGCCCAGATGAAATATCAGTTTTTCATGTGATGTATATGATGGTGACGCAATAGCAAGTTTTCAGGGGTCAAAGTTGCATTTTGCTGTTACATGAATAAGCACGCACATAGACTCATTTTTCAGACATACAAGGAAATGACACATAGGCTGATATCATGAGTTTTAGCAGTCTGCTTTTAGATGAAAACTATTTCAAATTTCTTAAACATAGAAATTTTGATATTTCATATTTTTTCTTGTAGGTTAGTGTCAGTGAGTAGGGACTCACTTGCAAAAGACACCTGTACAGGAAACCAAATGGATAGAGCTTCCTACATGTTGATTTAGTATAAAAACATCTGTTCTGCTTTTACTCTTGAACTGAGATAACTGGTTTGTTTGATTGATTACAAGGGATTAAATGTATGTAATTGTTGATTGTTTAGATTAAAATGATATAGGAATGGAATGGAATTTAGTTTTATGATTCAAAAGTTCTAGGTTTTTATATTTAAACTGTTTCAAAAAGGAGGGAGTTAGTTTGGAAACAGTGAAAAAGTGTTAAACCTGAGTTAAACCTGAGGCATTTAAAATATAATTTAAAAGATGACATTTATAGCATTTAAGAGATAATTTAAAAGATTGCATTTATACAAACTACATTGCTTGCTTTTGTATATACAACCACATTGACATTTATACAAACTACGTTGCTTCTGTATATACCTATTTAACAAACATTTTCTCTTTCTCCTGTTGAAATGTGCACAGATCCAAGAAACCTAGGGGGACGCCCCGAAAAACTAACTAGACGAAGATTTTAACTAAGACAACAGGATCAAACCACAGGTCCCTAAGGTGGACTGGATCAGGGTTTGATTGGAGACATTGGTAGTTCTGTATTTTTTATGACTTGGAAACATTTTTAATGTTTTATTGTACTTTTATGGGTAAGGTGATCATTTGAATTATATATTCTGCTCATGCGTCAATGAAGTTCCTTCCACAGACCCCATGAGGTAAGCAAAAATTAATAATAATAATTAATTGTCTGTACCAGGATCCCTGACGATCCTGTTTTGAACTCAGAAACTAAACTGAGTAATGGATAAGTTTTTGGGAAAAATGTTCTATTGTTGAAGTGATTTGTCTAAAACTAATACTAAAACTAACACTTTACTAATACGGGTGTGGGAATTAAAAATATGCAAGCATTATTTGTGTATTTGTACTAATTTTTTGATTCTGCTCAGGTCATGCTGAGGGAATTTGGCCCCACCCAGGAGACTGGTTTTGTCGGGGACCCCTGATGGAAGCACTGAGAGTCGGAACACTGGCTGAAGACCATCTCGGGGCAGAATGATACCTGAGATGGAGCAGCAGGATTCCATAATCTTCCATGGACTGCCCAAACTGTCTGGGTGACAGGGCAGTGTGACGCAGAGCCACACTGAGATGGGGCAGCAGGATTTCTGATGTTGAGCATGCTTCTCTGCATCAGATGCGACGTCCTGAGTATGCCAACTTGCCGAGAGAAAATGCAGAACGATTTAGTTATTATGCATTCTGTTTTTGGTCTATAAAAGACCTAGCTCATAAAAGAGCTTTTTCTTTGCTGTGTGCTTCAATAATTGAGAAAGTTTATTTTGGGTGAAAGAAGATACCTTTTACTTTTTAAATTCTTTATTTTAAGCTTCAAGTTTTAAACTATTTTACTTTAAAGGGGACCACATATTCAAAATTCACTTTTTAATGTTTTTTTTACTCAACTTTGTGTATTTACTTCATAAAAAAACAGTCCTAAGGCCAAAAAAATGCACCCAGTGGTTTATTTACTCTAAGTATATTTATTTCACTGTGATAAGATAGGTTTCGTTTTGAAATCATCGCGCTTGTGACGTCACAAGCGCCAGGACAACCCACCTCGAACCTGAGTCCAGCCCCTCACCTAGCAACCCCTGGTGCGGCTCCACCCACTTCAGTATAAAAAGACGTGACGGTTGTTTTTCCTGATTTCATGGCTAAAAATGTCACAGAGTCTAGCCAGCTAACTCTCTGACCCTCCTGGCCCAGATAATGGAGCGCGCACTAAGCAGATTTAAAATTGATAGTTTTCAGATGGGAGGCTTGAATGAACAGCGATGCAGCATGTTGCTGTGTGTGTGTGTGTTGGTTTATGTGTCATTAGCAGGACAGACTACGTACGGCTAAACCTCATTGACAAACCCGTGTGTGTGTGTGTGTGTGTATGTGTGTGTGTGTGCCGGGCCCAAAGCACGGCTGAGCGAGAGGGACACAGATAACAAGACCGCCCGCTGTGAGTGTGTGTGTATGTATGTGTGTATGTGTGTGTGTGTCCGCGACCGCGAGTGACATCCGATCAGCTCGCGCGCACAGGGAGAGGGAGGGAGACGTCAGGGAGGGAGTTGGACATTTATTACAGGAAAAATTAAAAATGACACGACAACTTGTACACGTCTGATCTGTCCCACACAATAAATACGTCGCGCGGTCCAGTTACAGCTCAGCGTCACTTCAGACATCCTCGTCTGCCTTTGGAGGGCGGAGTTAATGTAAGCAGATCTTTGAAGGGCGTGCCACGAGATCTCATTATCATAAACCGGTCGTTCAAAACGAAAGTTAAAAATGGCAGAATTAAAAAGGGTATAATTGATTATCTAAGAATTATTTTGTGTATTAAATTGAATGAACACTGTCTGGTAACCCAAAGACATACCATAAAAATTTTAAAAACCTATCTGTGGTCCCCTTTAAATTTCTTTAAGTTTTATTTTTATTTTATTTTAGACTTCTTTAAGTTATTTTATTTTTACTCTACTGCCCACAAAAACTTGTAAAGATGAGCCAAAATTGTTACAAAATGGTCGCCATCTGGTGAGGGCCCAGGGATGATAGTTTTACGTTTTTCCTGCCATATCTTTATCAGGTTTGGTTTTAACGTTGACCCCAAATAGCAGACCAAGGAAGTAAGGACACAAGGCAGGGCAAAAGTTAAGTGAAGTTTATTTACAGTGCAGATAAAAAAAGTACTCGAGCAGCTGTAAAGGAAGGGGAGAGAGTTGGTGAGTATATATATCCGTGGGTTGTATGATGGTTTTGAATCTTGAGTTGAAGAATTGAAATCCTTACTTTGTTTTGCAGGAGGTGTTCTGGAGGAGAGTTGAAGGTGGGATTCCTGGGGTTGCAGCAGGTGGAGTGAGAGGATCCAGTTGGAGAGAGGAGCAGGCTGAGACCAGACGGTGCAGATGAGGACATCTAATGATCCACAGAGGTTGAGACCCGTGGATGAGGAAGGTCTTGGAGAAGACCAGAGTCAGGCCGTGGAAGGTCCAAATGGAAGAAGATGTCCCAGCGCTGAGGAGGTGTCTGGCAGCTGCTTAAATAGGTGAGTAAGCAGTCCTCCTCAGAATGGCAGCAGGTGTGGTGAGTTGAGTGATTGGCTGTGGAAGGAAGAGTGACAAACAGACAGAAAAAACCAAGAATCCCACAGTGCCCCCCCCTCAAGGATCGCCTCACGGCGATCGAAGCCGCTTGTCAGGGTGAGCCCTGAAGAAGGAGGAGATGAGGCCCGGGTCCAGAATGCGGGACCTAGGAACCCAGGAGCGTTCCTCGGGTCCGTAACCCTCCCAATCCACCAGATACTGAACGCCCCGACCCCGGCGTCTCACGTCCAGGAGACGGCTGACGGTGAAAGCAGGAGCGCCGTCAATCAATCGGGGGGGAGGAGGAAGACCAGCCGCAGGCTGGAGAGGGCTGAAGGCAACGGGCATGACGCGGGACACGTGGAAGGTTGGGTGTATCCTCATCGACGGTGGGAGTTGGAGCCTCACCGCCGACCTGTTGACCACCTTCACCACAGGGAAAGGACCTATGAACCTAGGCGAGAGCTTCCGAGGAGTGTCCTTCAAAGTGATGTCCTTGGTCGAGAGCCATACCTTCTGGCCTATCCTGTAGTCGGGAGCCCTGGAGCGGTGTCTGTTAGCAAAACGTTCATTCCGCTCAGAAGTCCTTGCCAGAGCCGCCCTCGTCTGGCGCCAAACCCGACGACAACGTCTGATGTGGAGGTGGATCGAGGGAACACC
>JBBPBX010012513.1:7844-21905 GCA_038048925.1 Garcialebias charrua
TAATTAAAACATTAAAGTCATAGCACACTATTGCAAAGGCACAAGTAGTTTAAGTTCTAACAATATATGTAAGAACTATAAACAGGAAAACAAGAGGGTGAATGCCCTGATGCATGCTCAATAATCCAGAAAAATCTAAAAAAGCTAAATGTGGTCCTCTGAACATTCAAAAAACAAAACAAAACAAAAAGAGTGTGAATGTTCTCGCTCACAAAAATATGGGTTACAACAACGTACAAAAACTTTTAATCAAAATTTTTAATTTTACAATAGCTTTACAAGTCTGCGTTACGTTACATATGTTCTTTGTTTCCAACCCTGCTTTTGGTGTTCATGGACGGGATCTCAACGTGCAGTTTTGAAGAGGCAGGGATCTTACTTGGGAACGTCAGGGTCTTATCGCTGCTGCCAGCAGATTATGTGATTCTGTTGGCATCTTAGGGATGTGACATTTAGTTTGTACTGGAGTAGTTCACACTGTAAAGTAGCTGGGATGAGAGTTGACTCAACCAACAACGGTTTTAAAGATACTTGCAAATGTTTTCACGCTTAGTACTGTTGTTTAACTTTGACAATGAACTGTTGTTAATGTTGTTTGTGATTTCCTTGTTTTTTATTGCTTTCTATATTTTATAGTTTTGTCTACCTGTATTGTTTCCCTTCCCCACCACAAGTGCCTGTTGGTGCTGCCAGGCCAGCACTATGCATAAGAATTTGTTCTCAGTGTTTATACCTGGTTAAATAAAGGTGAAATTAAACGAAGACGGCTTCACACTGCAATGTTTGACTGCTGTAGACATAATGTTTTGTAAGAAAAAAAATTTGGGATTTGAGCTTGAGTTGGTGGTATGTCATTGTTCAGTGTGTCAGGCTAACAGACAGCCCATTTAACTCTCATAACCAAAGACAACCTTCAATATGAAGCAGTGTCAAAAATGTCTGGGAAAATTGTGCACTGTGACTTGCTTAGACTGAAGACCTATTTCCTAGTCATGAGCTCATCTACAGTTGTTTTATTTTTCTCCTTTACCACCATTTCTTTTTCAAGTCTAAATGTAACAATTAGCAACATGAGCACTTTGTTTTCATTGAGCTAAATCAGTTAGATTTTTGTGGTGTACATAAGTCGATTATTCTATAGCAAGAAGTCCCACAGTTTGGCATCTTTTAAATATTGCATCATACAGTGTGACATGGGTTATCAAGATTGTAAGATCTCATCTTGCACAGGGTGGCATGCACTGTACTGGTTCTTTTCAACTAAAAATACAGTGTCAGCCAAGCTTAAGACCAAATTACATACATTTGTACATTTTCAACCAGATGAAGAAAGAATGTTCTCTCCAGGTCAGGGGTGAGTTGAGCATAGGAGTTCAAATATGTGAGTTTTGTTCAAGTGATTGTAGGGTAGAGTGGAAAATGGACCAGTGGGCAAGGGCGTCATCCACAGTGATCAGGGTGTTAGTGCAGTGTGCCATGAAGAATATGCTTAGCTGAAAGATAATGTTCTCAATTTACTAGTTTGTCTGTGCACCAGTCCTCACCTGTTGTCATAAGGTATGAATCATGACTGAACAAATGGAATAGTGGATGCAAGCAGCTAAAATGAGCTTGCTGTGTATGGTGGCTGGGCTCATCCAGATAAGTTGAGGAGCACTGTCATGTATGGGGATTAGAACTGCTGTCCCTCTTCATCGATATAGTCAGCTGAGGTGGTTCATTTGCTGTCCTCTGAGGGATTTCTGGGCACATCTCATTGAGAAAAGATCTTGAAGACCCAGAAGCCACCAGAGGCTTTATGTCCTTACTGGCCTGGGGACGACTTGTGATCCCCTTGAGGAGTTTGAGAGCAACACTGGGGAGATGTCTGGGCTTCATTTCTGGAACTGTCACCTCTCGCAACCCAATCTTGAATAAGCAAACGAGATGCATAAATGGATGAGTGAGGTTTTGGATTAACTAATGTTGAATTAATGCAAATCAGTTCTTATGATGAAACGTCTTAAAAAGTAATTATTAATGTTGAGTTGGCAAAAGCTGCTAATTTTCCCATGGTTAAGACACTGTTGAGAGAATATTTTGTTTGGTGCAGATGAAGATCTGTTTAAGCTCTTAAATGTCAAACAGGTACATCAAGCTGACTAATAAACAAAACATGATCCTAAATAGTTGTACCTGTTATAATTAGACTCGTACTAAAAGTTGTATCCCATTCTGCACACTATGTATGCAACTATAAAAAAGAAATTATTCATATTTCTTGCTACTGCAGCTTTTTTGAACTTGTATAACTTATAAAACAAAATATGCATGTCTTCTGATTTTAGCAGAACCCTCCTGGGCTGTGTCGTATTAGGAGGTCGCTGTGCACAAGTGTTTCCACAGCTTGTGAAAAAGTTGTTAATTTGGAACTGTTTTAGCACAAGTGACATAGTGAGACCTCACACATTTCAACACGTATGCCGATACCTGGAAGAATTTGACATGTTCTGATGTTTTCAGGTGGAATGGCTGAGAAATGAGGATTCTTTGCATTTTGATGATGGTGGTTTGATCAACATGAGAAGTGGCCATGATCTCATCGTCTCTGAAGCTCGACTATCTGACTCTGGGAATTACACGTGCATTGCCAGCAACATTGTGGCCAAGAGACGCAGTGCCACAGCCTCAGTTGTGGTTTATGGTAAGATTTACAATATTTACTTGCTTTTTATGTCCCGCAAAAATATCGAAGCAACTTTAGCTAACACAAATTTGTCTATAACAGACATTTGTACAGGTCCTGAGCATATATTTGATATGATAGTGGCTGAAGGTCCAGCTTAATACATACTTTAGTGCAAGATTTGTTTTTAACCCTCCTGTTATGTTACGGGTCAAATTGACCCGTTTTAAAGTTTACATTTTTTTTAAAAATAGTTAAAAATATTTTTTCTGCATGAAACTTTTTCTATTTGTCTTAATAGTTCCAATCAACATATAAATTGAAAATGATTCACTTTACACATTTGTACCACTCTCTGCGTCTACTTGTTACATCGATACTGTTCGGGTCAATTTGACCCGGCAGTCAAAATGAATGGTAAAAAGGGTAAAAACATTTCCAATTCTATTTGTTTCCTTGAAACTATGAGACATATTTCACTACACACACACACACACACGCGCACACACACACACACACGCACGCACGCACACACGCACGCACACACACACACACGCACACACACACACGCACACGCACACACACACGCACACACACACACACACGCACGCACCACACACACACACACACACACACACACACACACACATGCACACATGCATGCACATAAACCCACTTTCTCACTATTCTCTTTACTTCACAAGGAAACTGTGAGAAAGCAGGTGTTTATACAACTTTTGACGGGAACCTTTTCTGTTCCCGTGGGAAAACTCCACCCACACAAATCTTCATGACTCATTTGTCTTGATTTTAATGAGCGGGTCAATTTGACCCAGAACAGTAAATGTGTCTCAAGTTCAATTATAAAGATCACCCTTTGAAAAAAATAAAATAAAATGTAACATAATTTTTTTTACAAAAATCAATTTCAAGGATAATTATTGTTTTTTTGTGTGTAGGTTTTTTCAGCAAACATAAAAAATGTAAATCACATTGTTTATGTCCAAATGAGTTAGTCGTCATTATCCTTTATTTATGAGAAATAAAAAAAACATCATTGCACAAATATTGACTGACATGGTTAGTATTGGAGTTAATAATCAGATACAAAAAGGTTTTGGAGGATTTTTTGGGTTTCTGACACTATTACATGATTAAACACTCCCCGGGTCAAATTGACCCACAAACATTATTGCTGTACCTCAGAAACAAACATAACAGGAGGGTTAAAATTTTGTAATAGATTATTACAGTCTGAATGTCGGTTAGTTAAATATATCATGAGCTACTAGATGGATTTTAATAAAAACATTTAATAGTAGTCAATCATGTCAATTAGGAACGTAGTTCATAAACCATTCCACAAACTTTAATGACACTTTCAGAATTAACATATTTTCCGGACCGTACCTTTTTGCCTAATTTGCATGCCCTGCGACTTAACGAGAGGTGAGACTTGTTTATGGATTTTTCCCATATTTTTAGACCAATTTTTGGCTCAGATATAACTGTTTTTCCATTTTGGCAAAAATGGTGCAGTGCCACTTTCGGCCGCTAGGGGTGCAGTACCACCTTTGTCCGCTAGGGTACACCAACCGTTCCCACCTCATGTGTCCGACCGGCAGCCTCCTCTGGTCGGATTCACTCTGTCGCAGCCCGGCCTCCTGCTCTGGAGGTATGAACTAGCTACTTTGCTGTTAGCTCAGTGTCTGTTAGCAAAATAATAGGTCAAGAACCACATGACAGGTTTTGATCAAACTTACAGAACGTAATCACTAGATGGATATTTACAACTGATTAGCTTTATGAGATGTTTGAGATAAAATTCGATGTTTTATAGACGTAAATGTGTTGCGGTTAGCTTCGTAGATTTTTCCTTGTACGTTTGAGCAAATAGCTCAAACCACACAGCTGATTTATTTTCAAACTTACAGAAAGTAATCACTAGATGTACATTTACAAACTGTTAGCTGTTGGAGTTATTTGAGATCAAATTCAATGTTTTATAGACGTAAATGTGTCGCGGTTAGCTTCGTTGTTTTTCCTTGTACTTTTTCAAAGCGAAAAAATTTAAATCCAGCAGATTTGACCATTACGTGAATTTATTAAGGAACGGTTAAGCTAAGACACATGTTTGCTATAATTTTCAGCAGACAAATAATTGTTTTTACCGTGTTAATCTTGTGAAAAGTCCTTCCGTGCATGCTTCTGTGGTCGTCATTTTCAGCAGGGCAAATGATGTGTTGACACGTCGCGTAGCGGTGACGCATAATAGATGTGACTTATATAAAGGTGCGACCTGTTTATGGATTTTTCCAATTTATTGACAATACGTAATTGGACAAAGCGACTTATATAAAGGTGCGACCTATAGTCCAGAAAATACTGTAGACGCATTAGATGTACGTCTGCAACTTGCTTACTTTTGGATTCACCACAATTTAACCACTACTAAACAATGTTAACTAACTAATTGACAGAATCGGAGCTGCGCTATTCACATACAACCAGTTGTTGCTCTCTAAAATAGTAATTTAATCAAATGTTTATTAATGTAAGAAAACGTAGAGGTTCAAAATCCTGTTAAAATGGGTTGCACCAAAATGCAGGAAATAGTGTCTACTGTACTTCATTCAAAAATGTAAGAGGGAGGAGGACCCACAAGCTCCTCCACTTCCCCCACGCACCTCCGCCCCCACCCCCGCTCATTATTTGTGTTCCGGCATGGATCAGTTTACAAATTAAACCCTGCTTCAAACACTAACACATTTGCAAACTTGCAAATATCGCCTGTGATTTTGCATCTTTTACAAGGTTGGACAAAAACGACTGTAACTGTTATTTCTCAAAAACATATGATGACAGCTTTGGCGTGAAAGCTGGTGGTCAACTTTTTTTTTAAATTCATTTTACATTTAAAATACTAAAGAAAGAATATTTAAAAAAAAAAACATTTTACATGTACTGTAATATGAAAAAAAACAACATAAAATGAAAGGTGGCAGAAAGAAGAAGAAATCGTGTTATATCTGCCCCTTTTAAAAAAAATCGATTCAAGCAATCAATTCAAACAATAAGTTTTGATGAGTAATTGAACAAAAAGAGTAACTCATCACAGATCTAAAAAATTTTAGTACAATTAATATTTAAACTGAAAATTTTAATATTTTGTTAACAATTTAGTTTTGATCATTTTTTTAAACACAAGCACTGATTTTGCATTTTTAACGTAATTTCCTAAACCGTTCCAGAAAACAACTCCCTGTATTGAAATAGACTGTCCCTTTAAACTAGTTTTGTACTGAGGTTTTGCAAAAATCTCAGTTCCCGTAACAGCTCCTTCTCTTAACCAAAAGCATTTGAACATTTGAAGGTAGTGTGTTATTATGAGCTCTATACATTACTAATAAAATGTTATAGTCCACCAAATCATAAAACTTCAGTAATTTGAGTTGGTTAAATAATATATTTGATGGATGACAGTAAGGCTTTCTTGTAATAATTCTCACAGCTCTTTTTTTGTAAAATAAAAATAGGCGTTGTTATAGTTTTGCAAGCCTTTCCTCAAACTTCAACACAATAAATTAAATGTGGAACAAAAATTGTATTATACAGCAGATATGGAGCTTTATCATTTAACAAACCCTTTACTTTATACAATACTGCAGTAGCTCTATACTTAGTTTTAACAGAATCTAACAGAATATGCTTCAAGGATGGCCAAACCTTTAT
The DNA here is from genome assembly GCA_038048925.1 of Garcialebias charrua. Classification (NCBI taxonomy): domain Eukaryota; kingdom Metazoa; phylum Chordata; class Actinopteri; order Cyprinodontiformes; family Rivulidae; genus Garcialebias; species Garcialebias charrua. Next base: position 14,242 of record JBBPBX010012513.1, read on the forward strand.
TGTGGCACATGAGTGCAAGTAGAAGAACAAATAAAGGTTAAAACTTTGTCAACATTTTCCATGAAGGTTTGATGTCAATTTGCCACCAAAAGCAAAATCCTTGAAAAACGTTATCTAGAAAGCATCTGAGAGTGGAAATTGTTCACATATGAGTCTCCAAAAAGTTTATTAATTCTTTTACAGGACTGATATTTACAAGAACTGTCCTGACGCATGCTCAATATTCCAGGTAGATAAATCTAACGAGGTTGAGTCAGGTCCTCGGGACGAGTTTTTCTTTGTTGAAACGTTTCATCTTTTATCTTAAAGACTTCCAAGAGTTACAAGAACTCTATTAAAAATGAGAGAAAAGCTGCAAAGTGGTTAATACCACTCTCCAGCTTTCGTCTGAACACCTCTTCAAACTTCTTTGTCGCTGCAGGCCAGCAAACACAGTTTTTAAGTGTTTTATGGCCTTGTGGAGAGTGGAAATATAATGTTAGGATTCAACACATTTCTTTTACCAAAGCAAACCCTTGATTGAAGTGTTTCTGTGCTCATTCTTCTGACCTCCCACCATGTTTTTCTTTTACTTTTATTTTTAAAGAAAAGGCAACATTTTACATCTGATTGCCGTTTTACTTTTCTATAAGTCCATGCCCCAGTCTTGTGACAGAGTCATCCTGTTGGGGTTTGCTTGAAACAGAGATGGTTTAATTTATTCTCACACGGTGTAATTTCATGTGCATGTAGTGATGTTGCACCTTTTCTCCTCCTCTCAGTGAATGGAGGCTGGTCATCGTGGACAGACTGGTCCCCTTGTAGCGTGCGGTGTGGTCGGGGTGTGCAGAAACGTTCTCGAACGTGCACAAATCCAGCTCCCCTCAACGGAGGAGCCTTCTGTGAGGGAATGTCTGTGCAGAAGAGTCCATGCAACACTGTATGTCCAGGTAGGAGCTATTGAACACTCAAATAAGAGTCTGACAGCCCAAAATATGAAACTAAACGAAACAAAAAAAGTCTTCAAAATTCACATTTCAATTTTATGCTTATGTATACTTTAATACAAACTCCAAGCACTAAATCATTGATGTATTTGTTAGAGATGGGGCCGATCTGATCCAGTATCGTTATCGGCATCCGATACCAGCATAATTTGAGTATCGGATATCGGATCCAACCTGCCGATATTTCCGATCCAGCTTCAAAGAGCACTTGTGTTCCACCATTTTCTGTGACTACCGTCTTAACATTGTGTGAGTTAAACCCATTGAAGACACTCTGCGCCTCACAACAAGAAACACCCAACCTTTAATAGCACACAAGAGGCAGGTCTATATCACAGATGTCCTTCTCACTCATGGTGCAGCTGGAAAACTAAAAAAACGCTAAGCATTATGGGAAAGTCAACACAGTCCACTCCCCTTAACCACTACGGGAGTGGATTTTGTTGTCTTTCCCATAATGCTTAGCTGTATTTTAGTTTTCTAGCTGCACCTAAAGCTGGAAAACTAAAAAAATGCTAAGCATCATACAGTCCACTCCCCTTAACCACTACGGGAGTGGATTTTGTTGTCTTTGCCATAATGCTTAGCGGTTTTTTTGTTTTCCAGCTGCACCGTGAGTGAGAAGGACGTCTGTGATATAGACCTGCCTCTCGTGTGTTGTCAAAGTTTGTGAGTTTCCTGTTGTAATTCTAGAGTGACTTCATTGGGTTTAACTCACACAATGTTAAAACGAATAGTCTCAGTTCAAAAATTCATTATACAGGCTCATATACCTGAACGGAATCGGATCGGAAAAGTATCGGTATTGGTTGATACCCAGCTTTCAGTATCGGTATCGGATCCGAAGTAAGAAATGTGGATCGGTGCATCCCTAATATTTGTGTTCAAGTTTGGCATTAGCTGCTGTGTGTCTGTTGTCAAAAAAAATCTTACGAACCACTGAGTTGATTTTCATGAAACTCTCAGAAAATAATTGTCAAATGAACATCTACAATGGATTACTTGCGAAATTGGCCCAATTCAAGATGGATGGTCACTATGGCAAATTAAAAGCAAATTTACAACAAAAAAAGGTTAAATCATGTCATCTGGATCAGTTTCTTTAAGTAAGAAACATTTTGTCCCCCATCCAGAGGACTTCCTCAGTCTATGGCCTGCCAACCAGATCTGTCCCACATGTAGCCTTCACTGCTGTGTTTCAATACAACCTACTGCTGGAATCTCAGAAGTAGACTTTTAACACGTGCAAACAGAGCACACACGTCCAAAACAATCAATCGTCACGTACAACAATCAAATGTTTTAGGCAAGATGGCCAACTTGCTACTCACAGAAACAGCCTGAAGACACCAAGGCCGAATTGGTTCAGAAAAAGGGCTGTAAACTCAGTCATCCAGGTAGATAATATACCTGGATGACTGAGTTTACAACCCTTTAACCAGCTTTACATTTGGTCAAATGTCCAGATATTCAGATCAAATCTGATATGGTCATATTCTCTGAATGTTCATGCATCTCAAGATATCTTGAGATCTTTAATGACTGCTTTTCAGATTGAACAAAAATGGCCATAAAACTGTCATTTCTTATCCGCACATCTATCCACACATTATCTTTAGCCTGATTGGTCAAAAGGGCCATTAATCAACCCTGCTGAGAATTATGATATACACATTTTACCACGGAAAACTAAATGGAGAAAACAAAACATTCATAACAACAGCACCATAATTTTTAGATAGCGCTTAAAGATTCAAGGATTCAAGGTTCTTTATTTGTCATTTGTGCCACACGTGTACCACACTGTGTACACAATTTTGTTCCACTACATGTACAATGTGGTGGAACGAAATTGTGTACACAGGGTCCCAGTTACATCCAACAAAGTATAAAATGTAAAGGAAAAACAGTAGTAAGATCTAAGATATGAACAAAGAAAAACATCAACTAAAAATACACTAGCACTAGTAGCATAAAAACAATAAGCCGAACAGCAGCACGAACATGAGTCTATTGTGAGCAGATGAGCACTAATGAACACAGCAACATGAAACAGATCAGCAGCAACATGAAACAGATCAGCAGCAACATGAAACAGATCAGCAGCAACATGAAACAGATCAGCAGCAACATGAAACAGATCAGCAGCAACATGAAACAGATCAGCAGCAACATGAAACAGATCAGCAGCAACATGAAACAGATCAGCAGCAACATGAAACAGATCAGCAGCAACATGAAACAGATCAGCAGCAACATGAAACAGATCAGCAGCAACATGAAACAGATCAGCAGCAACATGAAACAGATCAGCAGCAACATGAAACAGATCAGCAGCAACATGAAACAGATCAGCAGCAACATGAAACAGATCAGCAGCAACATGAAACAGATCAGCAGCAACATGAAACAGATCAGCAGCAACATGAAACAGATCAGCAGCAACATGAAACAGATCAGCAGCAACATGAAACAGATCAGCAGCAACATGAAACAGATCAGCAGCAACATGAAACAGATCAGCAGCAACATGAAACAGATCAGCAGCAACATGAAACAGATCAGCAGCAACATGAAACAGATCAGCAGCAACATGAAACAGATCAGCAGCAACATGAAACAGATCAGCAGCAACATGAAACAGATCAGCAGCAACATGAAACAGATCAGCAGCAACATGAAACAGATCAGCAGCAACATGAAACAGATCAGCAGCAACATGAAACAGATCAGCAGCAACATGAAACAGATCAGCAGCAACATGAAACAGATCAGCAGCAACATGAAACAGATCAGCAGCAACATGAAACAGATCAGCAGCAACATGAAACAGATCAGCAGCAACATGAAACAGATCAGCAGCAACATGAAACAGATCAGCAGCAACATGAAACAGATCAGCAGCAACATGATGTGATTTTTCACAGTGATTATTCTGGTTAGATATTCATGAGTCTAACAGCTTCAGGGTAGAAGCTGTTCCTCAGTCTAGTGGTTCTATACTAATGTTTCTTAACCTCCTTCCTGAGGGGAGCAGGACAACAAGCATGTGTGCTGGGTGAGTGGGGTCCTCCATGATGCAGGTGGCCCTCTTCCTACATCTGGAGGTGTAGATGTCTGTGATGCTGGGGAGGCTGACTCCAACAGATTTTTGTGCAGCCTCAAGGGGTGGTTAACGATTTCCAACATTTTTGCAAATACAAAACATGCTATTTCTGTAGAGTTTTTTATTTTTTTATTTTCAAAAGCATACGCCATTCCTTGAACTCCCCAAATTTTGCATGAACTGTAATTTTTTCTTCACGTACCACATGCAATGTGAATGACAATGAAGACACCTTGACCGTGACCTTGAATTATGTTTCGTATGACTGTCATCTAATAAAATTCAGCTCAATTTCTTAAAACTCTTGATGAGTCACAGCTATTTCTGTGTTTTCTAAGTTTGATTTTATACTGCAGCCATCTTAAATCTATTTGACTTTAAAGTTAATCAGTTATAGATGTGCATCCAGTTATTATTTTTTAATAGTTTTGTCAAAACCCATCCAGTGCTTCTTGAGATATTTAGCTTTATAGACTGATATTTGAACACACAGAAAAAATGTTGCCAAATAAGAAAACATTAACTCGTCAGAGACCCGGAGAACAAGCAGCAGTCAATCTGTCATTTTGTTATCTGCTTTGACAAAGTGTTTTTATCCAAGCCTGTATTTATGATTTCATTGACTGCAAAGTATAAAATACATTTATCACGTTGAAGAAAATAAGTGATCATCAATGGCAGCGAGCTTACTCACTGCTCACGAGTTCCAACATAATCAGGAAGCGTTAGATCAGCAGGAAGGAGAGGGGCTTAAACAGAGTTAGGAGGAACGGAGACGTGATTGAGCGTGGCGTAATCAGGCTCTCTACGCTTTGAGTCTGGAAATATTTAGACACGCTGAGTAAGATATTGGAGTAATGCTGCTGTAACTTTGAAAGTGTTTTTTTTTAGAAAGTTCCAAGCAACTTTTACTTTGTAAATAAATCAACATGAATTAGATGAACTACAGTACAAGTATTCCTTTATCATTGCCTGAATGGTGGTGAACAATAATGTATTTGCCCACGACATTTTGACTCAAGCTGATTTCAAGATAGCCACTAGTTAATTGACATTAAAAAACACAATGATTAATATAACAGTCATTTTATAAATATTGACCTACATTTTTGAATGTTCGTAGCTGAGAGAGATCCCAAACACGTATTATGAATGCTGTGCAAGATCTTTGTTTAAAATGTTGCCAATAACTAGTTTGAATCAACTCTGTCTGCCTGTTAGAAAAATAACACATGAAACCCTACATGAATTATAATAAAACTTGAATAAATATCAACAACTGAATAACTTGAACTCAACCAAATGAAGATGAGCACCACAAACAGCTGATTGTAGAAAACACTACCATGGCTGTAATTCAGTCCCTTGTAGTCTAGCTGCTGCTCACTGTGTGAGATATTTAAGTTTAAGGATCTACTGATTGACATTTGGAGTCAAATTATTTTAGGATAGCTGCCACGGACGGGTATAAAAAATTAGCCAATGCAACGTAACTATAACTCTGTCAAATTAAGTCAGGTTGTCTGGACGGTTTCTTTTCTTTTGTTGTTGTTGTTGTTGTGATGTTTTGTCCATTATCCTAAAGACTTCATCAGTCCGTGGAGCTACAACAAACTCAGTCCCATAAGCAGCACACTGGCCAACCAGTTTGATGGTGATAAGATGGTTTCTGGAGGCCACCCTCTTCCCAGTTTACTCCTCTGAGGCAGCCATAGCCAAAGTGGTTCAAGCATCAAAGTTCATGAAAAAGAAACCGTCCAGAACACCTGACTTAACTTTGTTGGATTTTTGACTTGGATTATTGAACATGAACTTTGCTATAACTCTGAAATTTAACAAAGTTTCTCAAACAAAGTAACAAAGTGTTTCCTCCAAGATGGCCGAGCTCAGCCGAGTGGCAGCTTCACAGGCTCCCGGTGAACTTTGTCTTTTTTGTTCCTGTTGTTTGTGTTTTATTTATTTATGTATTTTGCGCAGTACATCCACAGTATGGGTATGACGCGACACAATTATAGAGTTTTCTGTGTCGCTGCCTTGCCATTGTGGTTCAGTCCTTCCAGCCTCGGATTCAGGCCTGTCATGACAGCTGTCTCCATGATCCTCCATCTGCCTGCATGGACCGAACTCTACAGACCCATTCGGTTCCGCAGGGAAACCTTGGATGTTCTTCGTCTAACGGACTTGGTGTCAGGAATGGTGTTTTTGCAGAGATGAACCCAATAGTGCAAGCAGGACTCGGGTGTACACAGAGTAAAAATAAATAAACACTTTAATATACAAAATAAAGAGACTGACGAGGCAGCTACTTACAAACCCTAGGAACACGAGGAAAACCATGGAACCAGGAGACAGGGATACCAGGGGAAAATAGACGATGACCCGACAATGAAACACACATGAACGCTGACTAATATATACACAGTAATCAAACTAAATCATAAACACCTGAACACGTAGACATAGGAACCAGAAGGTGTAGGGATGGGAACTGACCAACAGAGGGAGCCATCCTTACAGTACCCTCCACCCAAAGACGCCCCCTGGCTTCTCCAAAAAAAATCCCCCCCAAAAAAAACTAGGGCGGGCGGAGGGAGGAACTGCGAGGAGGGTGGGCACGAGAAAACACAAGGATAAGAAAACAAAAACCAACAGGACAAGACCTGGGAGTAAACATAACTATACACTAGACTATGGAAACTAAACATAACTAAACGCAAAGACAAGACTATGGAAACTAAACATAACTAAACACAAAGACTAGCCTATGGAAACTAAAACACAAAGACTAGACCTAGGAAATTCTCAAAAGTTCATAAATGGTGACCAGGAGGTCAGCATCAGGCAACGGTGGGGCGGACGGGTGGCCATCCATCACGCTGAAGCTGGATGGGCGGGCGGCCGGGAGACCGTCCATCACGCTGAGGCTGATCGGGCGGGCGGCCGGGAGGCTGTCTATCAAGCAGAGGCTGGTCGGGCAGGCGGCCGGGAGGCTGTCCAACAGGCTGAGGCAGGTTGGGTAGGTGGCTGGAAGGTTGGAAGGCCGTCCAACACGAGGAAGTAGTCCAGGGGAGTGGCCGGGAAGCCATCCAGCACAAGGAACACGAGGAGTTAATTTAGGGAGACGGCCGGCCGTCCAACACGAGGAATTAGTCCCAGGATCTCCGGGATCGCAGCAGGTAACGAAGAGGGTTGAGGCTCCTCTGGAGACGTGGAAGCCATCAAAGAAGATGTTGTGGCGTCAGCAAACCGGGGACCCACATGGTAAAGGCGAAATCTTTGGCGAGATCTTCGGCGGAATCTTCGGCAGAATCTTCGGCGTTCAGGGCAGAGTAACCAGGAGCCGAAGAACCAGGAGCCGAAGAACCAGGAGCCAAAGAACCAGGACCAGGAGGCGATGAGCCAGTAGCTGAGGAGTCGTGCGTCGAGGAATCGGCATCGAGGAGTCGGACGTCAAAGAGTCGGGCGTTGAGCAGTCAGTCGTCGAGGAGTCGGGCGTCAAGGAGTCGGGCATCGAGGAGTCTGGTATCGAGGAGTCGGGCGTCGAGGAGTCAGGTGTCGAGGAGTCGGGCATT
>JBBPBX010012513.1:42457-53950 GCA_038048925.1 Garcialebias charrua
AAATCTCGTCTGCTGCTGAAATGCGCAAATGCAGAAGATAATGTTTTTGTTTACGTGTCTGTTAGCAAAATGTCTCATGAAGCACCAGACAAATTTCAAGGAAAGCAACAGAAAGTTATAATTGGTCTCATATTTAAAACGTGTTTACTTTTGGAGTCAGTCTTGTGTGGATGTAGCTGACTCATTCATACAGCACATACTGTAAGACTGAAATTGTACATAAAGTTCATTTTTAAAGTTTTGCAATGCAAGTGATCACAATCCATTAACAAAAAATAATCAAAACTCTGGCATGATAGACAGTAGAGCTGTCATTTCTAACCTGAACCCAGAGCCTGGCCCTGCCCCACCCAGGTTCAGGCCGGCCCATAGTAATGTGCTTAATGTGAGAGCTGGGTGGGTCGGTGTTGGGCCCTTGATTGCGTCAGCGCACACTCGCGACTGATGCGTGATTTTGTTTTGTGTTTGTTTTTTACCTTTGTACAGCACTTCAGACGGCTGCTTTGTTGTATTTTAAGTGCTTTAAAAATAAATTGATATGGTTGGTATGGTAATTATATGGCAACATGGCTTGCCATACATTCACCAGCCGAATGCGGCCATTTCACCGTGCTGTTCGGCCTTGAAAGAGGTAAAAAGTTCAGTTCAGCTTCAGATGAGATTACACTGCCAGGAAGTGACCCATCGCCTAAATAGACGTTCATCCAGCCGCTGCACTCAGCGGATGCACGCAGATGACGAGCCAAACAGGTGAGATCACAAAATATCTGATATGTCAGAGCAGGGTCCGTGTCTGAATAATGCAGAATGCAGGCAGAAGCAGGGATTTAATGCGCTTTGACGGCCATGAAAGGACAAACACCCCCTCAGCTCCGATCTTCTGCCCCCTTAGCCACATGCATCCACCAATTGTTAATAACTATATAAGCAGTCAAAGTTTAGTTAAAATCAAAGTCAAAGTCAACTTATTGTCAGAACTGCAATATGTACAGGACATACACAGGATTGAAATTGCATTTCTCTCTCAGTCCCTCGGTGCAACAGTAACCATTTAAACACTAAACAATTAATAAACAAGCATAAAATGAAATAATAAAAGTTTAGTACTGTCCTGAGTTTTTTTGCATAGTAGTTTTTCATAGTAGTAAAAAAAGTATAAAAAGTTTCACCAACACCAAAACACCAACATTTAATAAACATAATCATAAAATGAAATAGAGTGTAATACTGTCCTGAGTTTTTTCAAAGTCAAAGTCAACTTTATTGTCAGATCTGCAATATGTACAGTGCAGGACATACACAGGACCGAAATTGCGTTTCTCTCAGTCCCTCGGTGCAACAGTAAACATCTAAACATTGAAACACTGAAACATATAATAATAGACATAAGCATAAAAATAGTAAAACTAACACTGTCCTGTGTTTTTTTTTTTTTTTTTTTTTTTGCATAGTGGTATAAAAAAAGAGTATAAAAAGTATAACTAAAATAAACTAAAGGTTTCTAGCATTGACATTTGCAAAGTGGCAAAGCAGCGTATGAGTCAATGTACACAGTATATGTATGAGGTAGTAGTTGATGTTGTTGTAGAGGCAAAAAGTGGCATATGCAGTAAGGCACATTGGGCATCCCTAAATAAGACCGTTCAGAGCACACTGTATATGTACCAGCAGTGGTGTAGATATTAGAGTAGTGTAAATAAATGTAAACAGTAGTAATTACATGTAAGCAGTAGTAATAAAAGTAAACAGTATTAATAAATGTAAACAGAGAATGTAAACAGTATTATGATTATAGGCAGTGATGTAATACAGACATTAGTGCAAGTATGAGAAGTAGTGCAAACTGTATGAGCACATGACCGAGAGTTTAGTGAAAACCCGTTTGGTGACACAGAGTCTAGTGTTAAAAACTTTGTGTTGAGTGATAATATGTGAGAAAGTTTTAGTGTTAAGGCAGTTCAAATGGGAGGGGAGGCAGAGCAGGCAGAGTGTTTAGCATTCTGACTGCCTGATGAACAGAGATCACAAAATATCTGATATTTTCATAGTAGTTTTCCATAGTAGTATAAAAAAAATCAACACTTAGTTAAAATTGGGGGGGTATTTCAGGTTCGTACCTGCAATTACTGTTAATTCATCGGGTCGGGTGGAGGTAGAAAATGATGACTACGGGCTGGGGCCAGGTTGGGTCGGATTTTTTGGGCCCGAATGCAACTCTATAGGTAGTGGGCCATATGTATTCCTTCAAATAAAGAAAGGCCTTGAACTTCTTCATTTTTTAATAATTACAGAGAATTTTATTGTAATTTAAACAAGTTGTAGAGAAATACAGTATGCACAATCCACACGGTAATCTGGTAACCTTTTACAGAATAATTGTGACTTTCATGTTGCAAAACTTCCAAGACAAAATGAGCACACATGGGTTTCATTAAGGTTATTATTTAAAGATAATGTGACAATGTGCTTGTTTCAGGTGTTGCCATCCCTACAAACAAAGCAGTCTGAGTACTGGCTGTTCTCATTTTTGTTGTTGGAACGCCATGAGAGCAGCAAGCTCCCTTTCTGCCTTCAAGAATCTCTTGAAAACTCCTGCCACAAAAACACTTTCTCTCCCAACACCTCTAACACTCTAATGCTCCTCTCTCTCTCTCACTCAGTTCTCCTACTTGTTTTGTCCTTTGAATAGGAGGCACATAAAGGAGACATATTAGGTCCATTTTTCACAAGTTGACACAAATTCCCAAGGTCTTAAATGTCTGTGACATGCTTTAAAGCATATGCAACAGGGTAACGATGCCACTGTTTTACTCTTTCCTTCTTTTATTGCAGCCTGCTCTGAAGACCACGGTGATCCACTTCATTGTTCTCTTCTGCAGGGTGCACTTCTCGCTGTGCATCTGTAAATGTGGGCACAGATTTCAATTAATGAGCCTTGAAATACATTATCACTGCAGAACAAGGTATAAAGTGTTTATTAAAAGCTCACACTCGCACAAGATAATGGCATTAGATGAAAATAACTGATGAAAGAAAAATGTTCTAACAGTTAATTTTATTTTTGAAAGTCTTATGCTTGTCTTATCTTCAGGTCAGCTACATTGATATGAGCTGAGAAAACATGGCGCCACTGGAGTCTCAGTGAAAATCACATCATCTTTCTTGTCATACATCAGCCCCATAAAGCTTGGGCTTCACTAGCTATGTTTACATGGACATAAGTAAGCGGATCAAACGGCCGATTGGAACAAAAGTGCGTCATGTAAACGCCCTGTTCGGGTTATTTTTTTGTTCGGGTTATTTTTTGTGTATTCGGCGTGATCTGACCTAATTTGTGATCAGATCGAAACGGATGGTTTACGCCGATACGTAACCCGATCGGTGTGCGTGTAAACACTTGATCTGTTCCTTTTATCGGACTGTGGAAACTGTCCTGACTGCGCATGTGCGCTGCGCACCCCTCCCCTACGTGTTTCCTTTTCCAGTGCTCTCATAATGCGATAAAAAAGACTAAAAGCACGCGTTGCTTCACCTGTAGCTCAATCAGGGAGTGCAATAACAACTCCATCGCCGTCATTACAATCTGGTGCAGGTCCATTTTTGGCGCGTCTGTTTACTTTCGTCCCGGAAGTAACTTCTTCTTCTGTGGTTTTCACGAAAGTAACTTCCTCTTCAGTGTTTTTTTAAGGGGAGAGTACCACTCTGCGCATGTCAGAACTTCTGGTCAGAATAAAAGCCTGCTGCATGTAAACGCTCGTCATGAACGGATTGTGCCCATGTAAATGGTGCTATCTAATTATGCAATCAGAACACATTTCAATCCGGTCACAAAATTTTGCCCATGAACACATAGCTACTGTTGGGACATTCTTTTAAGAAGTGTTGTTAATGTGGGCCATTTCTACAAATGTTTACCATTGTTTTTTTAGTTTGAATTACCAACTGCTGAAAAGACAAGGTGGGAAATAGTGTTTTTGCCCATGTCTGTGTTTGTGTGTCTGTCTTAAACCCTATTTGCATGTGTAAGATATGATTCGTATATCGAGACGAAGGTGTATCATTACACATGGTATTAGTTTTACCTAAGGACCATTGTAATCTTCCCAATGTCTGCTTTTTATGTGGCGCATTCTCACGGGATAACCAAAGTCTGAAATTTACGGACGTTTTCCGGATATGATAACGTGCTGCATTGTCACGACAGGGCTGGTGTTTAATGTGCGGTCCCGGACGGTCTCTGACTTTGATGTGGTTTTACGAATCAGCACAAAGAAAATTAAAGAATGCCCCATATAAAATTATGTTATCTACTTGCTGAGTAGGAGGCAGGTCCGACCAGCCGGTTTAAGAGGCAAAAAAAAATCCACGTTAAGCTCAGGTGGTTAGCTATCACCAGCCTTGTGCATGAGCAGCCGGTGACAGCTGACCCGCCGTTTGAAATGAATTTGCGACTTGTCATGGGTTTACCCCACCTCTCGCCCAGTGATGGCTGGATATGGACCTGTGACTCCTTCTGCCCAAAAACGAAGAAGCGGTTATGGTGATCATGTGCTCGTCTCCACACCTCCCGTCATCTGCGGTGAAGGATGTAGCAGCTCATAAAAGCCGAAGCGAAAAAGAAAAATACATTAAAACAAAACTTTAAAAACCCTGACGCGAGCAACGCGTTCATTTAAAATAGCCTTGCTCTATACTTTTCCAAATGATTTTGCTTAAACAAAAACAAAAAATGTCTCATTACATATGGGATTCTGCGCATTTCTGTCCAAATCACAGAGATGCCTATTCACATTGGACTAGTATTATCACAGGACCTCAGAGTTCAGCAAAATATAGTAGGTAATTTGCGGGCTATTTTCACTTTACAAATTACTGACATGGCCGATTCGCACGAGTTTAACAACACAGACAATCTCTTTTAATATTACAAATAGCATGTGGTCCCTAGGTAAAACTAATCCCGTGCGAATAGGGCCTTAGCCAATTAAGTCATTACCTGCCAAATACAGTTTATTGAAACTTACAGTAAATAATCATTTGGTGCACATCTACGGTTGACTACCTTCTGGAGTCAGCTCCACTGCCACAGCCAACTGAATTTAAAAACATAAAAACAAAAATTACGTTTGACTTGACAGATTTTAAATGAACATTTTGTGTGGCTGTAGCTGAGGCTTGTTCCCAAAATGTTTGAGTGCTAACAAACTGTAAAAGATTTTTATTTTCCCTTTAACTATTGGAATACCGTAACTCTATCTGTCTGTTAGCAAAATGTCTCACTGCTGGCCAATATTTTTATGAAATTCCCATAAAGTGTAACGCTGGTTAAGATTCTTAGTCCTCCAGAACATGGTAAACCATAAGACCTGAGAAGAGAGGAGGTCTCAAAAGTGTTATTCTATTCTAAATGCAAGAATGCTGTAGTTCAAGTCCTGTCAAAGAAAATGTTCTGTCACCATTTAGTACAGACAATAAAGTTATTCTATTCCATTAGTAGTGTGCGAGAGAGGTGGGGGACTACTAACTGACATTAACCTACAAAAAAATGGCTGTTTTTTTTTTACCTCTTTCAACCGGCTGGTCGGACCTGCCTCCTCCTCAACAAGTAGATTAACACAATTTTATATTGTGCATTCTTATTTAGTTTTCTTATTTGTAAAACTGTATCAAAAGCCCAAGACTGAGCCGACCTGCCCATGAAGCACATTATTTTGGCCCGGGTGGGGCCGGGCCCAAGTTAGAAATTGCATTTCTATAAGGCAATGCTTTCAAATTTTTCCTGAAGTCCCATGTTCAGTCCAGTCGTTGAGTGTATGTTTACATTCCTGAGACGGAGAATTGCAAATCACAGGTTATTCCATGGTCGAATGATGAGGTGCAAACCCTTTAATCAAATTTGGCAGACAAGCACACACAGTGTGAGCTTAATGAAGCGATGAGGAACAAGTGACTTTATCTTGGGATGTCAAAGAAACTGGTGGCCCACAGCTACACTTGCAATTATAAGCAGTGCTGTGACACATTTTTTAAAAATGAAGTCCGACTACCGGACAATAAAGAATCACAACAAGAGCAGAGCTCCTGCTCACGTTGAGTGAAGGACGCACTCTCAATGGAGACATGCCTACAGTTGATAAAACCGAATAGAAAAGAAGCTATTAGAGTGGCACTGTGCTTAACAATGGAGAAGTAGCTTGAATTTATGACAGCGGTGCATGTTAGGCTGATTGGTGACTCTAACTTGTCCCTATAGGTGTGAGTGAGAGAGTGAATGGTTGTCTTGTTTGTCTGTGTGGCTCTGTGATGGACTTGCGACCTGTCCAGGGTGTCCCCTGCCCCTCTCGCACAGTGACTGCTGGATATGGGCACTAGAGACCCACACGAGCTGAAAAAGAGGAAGTGGGTAAAAGATAATGGATGGATGGATGGATTTTATTCCGGTGTACGTGTCCAACTTAATGAGGTATGGATCGCCTGATCCAAATCTTGTTTAACAAGAAAAGTCTAAAATCCTCTTCTGTGGTCAACATTTATCTAGGAAGCAGCTGTGGCTGAGTGGTTAGAACAGTCATCCTCCAATGTGAGAGTTGGGGGTTCAATTCCAGCAGCAGTCGCATGTTGAAATGTCCCAGGGCAAGACACTGAACCCCTCATTGCCTCCGATGTGTGTCCCATCAGTGAATGAATGTGATGAAGCACTGATTATTATTTGTATAGATCTAGTAGAGTGCTGTATGAATGGGTAAATGAGGCACAGATTGTGTTGTAAAGCGTTTTAAATATGATAAAATAGAAAGATGCTATATGAGTCCAGTCCATTTACCCTTTAAATCCTAGAGTTGAGTTTTGACAACTTAAAAAAAGCTCACTTTATGACAGAAAACTGAGGTTATAGCTCTGAATATCCAGGTCTAAAAACCATGCCATTGATATAGTAAAGGAAATGTATTTTTAAAAAATGTAATGGTAAATAGTCTGTACTGTATTGCTTTTCTATCTTGTCAAGATACTCAAAATTCTTTACAACACAATCTGTGCCTCATTTACCCATTCATACAGAACTCTACTAGATTTAGAATAATCAGAGCTTTATCACATTTATACACCAATGGGACACACATCAGTGGCAATGAGGGGTTCAGTGTCTTGCACAGGGACACTTTGGCATGTGACTGCTGGTGGAATCAAACCCCCAACTTTTGCATTGGAGGACGACTGCTCTAACCACTCAGCTACAGCCGCCCATAACTAAATGGGTACAAATCTGACTATTTTCATCACAAACATGTATTACAGTAGATTAAATCTTAAACATAGAGGCAGCTGCGAGGTGGGTACACAGTGGGCTGAGGCAGGTACGATGCACGAGGAGGTTGGCACTAGAATAACACGCACAGTCCACAAATAGTTTTGTCAACTGTGCACATAAAAATCGGGCATGATCTTCAAAATGTGTTCTTTCAACACAGAGACACATGGCTCGTTGGTCACTCGGTGGCAAACCCTCAGAACTATTTCTTGCAGCTTTCTTTTAGTCACCAACGTCTACCAGTCAGAGCCCAGTGAGATGCAACTCTGAGCAGGTGGCTCCTTGACAAGAGGATTTCTGTAGCCATCAACAAGTTTCTGATGTAACCCTGGCTGGATATGTGACCACTCCGCCTGGCAGAATTGAAAGAGTTCATTTAAATTGGTAGAGTTCCTGACACGGGCCTAACTTTTAATCACAGTGCACACATTTTTAATGGGAATTCATAAAGCAGGGGGGGGTGACAGCAGGTGGCTACATCAGCCTGTTTCACTTTTTACATGATTTAGAAGTTGTGGGAATAATAACAGCAGAAGATTTCAGAGCATTTTGATGTTATTGCACTGTGGCTTCACTTTTTACACCAAATGACCGAGTTTTATATGCAGCCTGCCTATTTCACTCAGCCCCAGATGTTACTACCCCAAGTAAACACAATACAAATACATCTACAGCTCGCTACAATACACTGTGTGAAAGCTTTTTTTCATACGGAGTCATCCAGATGATGCTTCAATGTTGTCTGTGAGGTTTTAGCTCACAATCATTCTTTTGTGTCTTTTTTTAGGCTGTAAACCCCCAAAATGGGAACAGCTAAAGGTTGAACCTAAAAAGTGCAGTCTACTCAAAGGATATTTTTTCATTTGGCAGATTTAAGGGAAACTCTACCCTCCAAGATGTTTGAATGCAAAGTGTTGCGCTTTCTTGTAGCCTCAGGCTCATTGTTTTAGCTGGAGGCGAGAGCCTTAATGGAGGCAGGCTCGCTGCAGTTTCAGTCACTGTTCTGACGTAGACTTCAATGCAGTCAGTTTAAAACTGACTGGGTGGGCCAAAAACACATATCAAAATGTAAACAAATGCTGCTTTCCTGCTGTTGCTTGTTTTCCCATTGTAAAGTGTAGAACTGTGCTAAAACGTAATGCCAAAGTTGATGAAAATCACATTGAAGTGCTGCCACTAAATTTCAGAGCTTTTCGTTTTGTCTAGGGATGGCAGAAAGGGCAGAGTACCACATCATGTCCCACCCTCAGACATTTCCACGGGGCCTCGCTCCAGACTACAGAGAGGTTCCTGTAGGGACAACACTGGGCCGAAGAGGCAGAAACCTTTTCCCCCAGCAGGCCTTTCAGCCTCACAGCAGGACTCTGAACAAAGCAACGGCGGTGTTTGGCCACGCTGGAGGCAGGCTGGTGGTGCCTAACACAGGTGAGCCAAGTGACACAATCGGATTTGATTCGATACATCTGTGAGTGTAAACATCAGTTTTTCCAACATAAAACTTGACAACATATCTGTAACTGAGCACACTGAAATTTCAGCACAGCTAATAAATGTCAGGGTTTTTCAAGTTCCAATGACGTTATTAATTCATCAAGACAACTTGTTTTACTAGGATAAAAGTCCAGAAATTAATTCTTACTGCATTAGACAAGTATTTTGATGTTTCATCACCTAAATTAAAAAATCTATCATTTTAGTAACACTTGTTTTAGGGAACATAACTAATATTTTAATTAGGTTGTCATAAACGAGAAAAATACTGTCATAATATGTATTAAGTATTCTGAATGACCCAATTTAACAATAAATATATTATTTCCAAGATGTTTATGTTTTAATTTTTTGTCTACTGAAAGCAAACATAAAGGTGTCACAAAGGTGCAGGACTTCAAGTACTTGGGGTCCACTGTCCAGGAAAATGGAAAGTGTGGTAAAAAGGTGAAGAAGAGAGTCCAGGCCGGATGGAGTGGATGGAGAAAAGTTTCAGGATTGATTTGTGACAAACAGCAAAGGTCAAAGAAAAAGTTTACAAGACAGTGGTGAGGCCAGCTATGTTGTATGGTCTGGAGACAGAGAAATGGACAAAAAGACAGGAGAAAGAACTGGAAGTATCAGAAATGAAGATGGTGAGGTTCTCCTTAGGAGGTGACAAGGATGGATAAGATCAGGAATGAGATAATCAGAGGTACAACACATGTTGAACAACTGGGAGATAAAGTTAGGGAGGACACACTGAGATGGTTTGGACATGTCCAGAGGAGGGACAGTGGGTATATTGGTAGAAGGATGTTAGAAATGCAGCTGCTAGGAAAGAGACAAAGAGGAGATATGCAATTAGAGAAGACATGTAGGTAGTTGGATTGAGGACAGAGTGATATGGAGGAGGATGACTTGCTGTGATGACCCCTGAAGAGGGAAAAGCCTAAAGCCTTCATCCTGCGCCCTGGATCCCTTCCCCTCGTCTCTCATAAAATCCAATCACTCTGCAATGAGCCCATTAATCACACAAATAATAAATAAATCTCTACAATCTGGTCATGTTCCACTGCCTCTAAAAACTGCCATCATTAGGCCTCTTCTGAAAAAAATCTAATTTGGATCCCGACACTTTTTCTAATTACCGCCCAATTTCACACCTCCTATTTCTGTCTAAGATGCTGGAAAAAGCAGTTGCTGCTCAGCTGCAGGACCACCTACAACAACACTCCCTATATGATAAGTTCCAGTCTGGATTCAGAGCAGCTCACAGTACTGAAACTGCATTGCTGAGAGTTACCAATGATGTCCTTATGGCTACCGACGCTGGTTCTTCCTCCATCCTTGTCCTCTTTGATCTCACTGCAGCCTTCGACACTGTGGACCATAGTATCCTCCTCCACCGTCTTCATGTGGAGGTCGGTCTCTGTGACACTGTCCTGGACTGGTTCAAATCTTTCCTCTCCAATAGGCTGGAATGTGTTAGTCTTGGCAACGCCACGTCCCAGACAGTCTGTGTCTCTTGTGGTGTCCCTCAGGGGTCAGTTCTGGGGCCCCTGCTGTTTTCCCTTTACATGCTGCCTTTAGGTCGAATTATTAATCAGTTCGGCATTTCTTTTCACTGTTATGCCGACGATACACAGCTTTACATCAGGACTGGAGCATCCTCATCTTCCCCATTGTCATCTCCATCTTCACTCACTGCCCTCTCTACCTGCCTGGAGGAAATAAGGGCATGGATGAATCAGAACTTTCTTCAATTAAACTGCTCCAAGACTGAGGCCATACTGATTGGCACCCCTCACCAGGTACAAACATCAACTATAACAACAATTTCCTTTTCTGGACAAGACATCCCCCTCTCCACCTCTGTTACAAATCTTGGAATAAAAATGGACTCTCATCTTACATTTGAAAATCACATTAAGCTTCTGTTTAAAACCTGCTTCTTCCATCTTCGAAACATCTCCAGACTTCGCCCATCCCTAACTTTTTCTGATGCTGAGAAGCTCGTCCATGCTTTTGTCTCCTCCAGGCTCGACTACTGCAACTCCCTGTTTATTGGAATCCCTGGCAAAAACCTTCAGAAGCTTCAATATATTCAAAACAGTGCAGCAAGGATTTTGTTGAGAGTTCGTAAATTTGAACATATTACGCCCATTCTCCATAACCTCCATTGGCTTCCTGTCACCTACAGAATTCAGTACAAAACTGCTCTCATTACACACCAATGCTTACACGGAACTTCACCTGACTATCTAAAGGACATTCTTGCACCATATTCATCCACCCGGTCTCTACGATCACAGAACAGTAATCTACTTCACATTCCACGAACCAAATTAAGGACCATGGGAGACCGGGCATTCTGTGTGGCTGCCCCCCGCCTATGGAACTCCCTCCCTGACTACCTGAGAGCTCCACAGTCACTGGTTGACTTCAAAAACGGCTTAAAGACTTTTCTTTTTAAGCAAGCCTATTCTGCCTCCACATGATTTTATCTTTGATCTTGGTTGATATTATTATTGATTTTACTTGATTTTATCACTTGTTTTATTTATTTATTTATTTTTTAAGCAGGCCTATTCTGCCTCCACATGATTCTGTCTTTAATCTTAGTTGATATTATTATTGATTTTACTTGATTTTATCACTTGTTTTATTTGTTGTAGCACTTTGAGATTTTTATTAATGAAAAGTGCGGTATA
>JBBPBX010012514.1:0-10780 GCA_038048925.1 Garcialebias charrua
ACTACAAGCAGTGTGGAGTTGTAGGTAATCAGGAAAACCCAGAGTAGATTTTTAGTGGTTTGAGTATTCTCCTATTAATCAAGTGGAATGGATTTGTTCACAAAGAAATAGAAACAGCGCTGGGTCAAACAATATTTCAAAGTAAATGTGTGTGTGTGTGTGTGGGGGGGGGGGGTTCCAAATTAATAATTTTAAAATGTGGGGGGGGACACATGTCCCTTCACATATATTTGCTACAACTCCTATGTTTCCGACACATACGATGAGAACTGGATCACACAAAATCACATCTTATTTTCAAGGTTTGAACTATGTGCTGAACATTGTCATTTTCCAAAGCTGCAGGTGAAATGCATTGGTTTAGGAATGCTAGGTTTCAAATTAGCATTACTCCTCTGCCATCAGTTTTGACTTATTAGTATTAATGTGCCTTATGTGCCTTACTGCATATGCCACTTTGCCTCTATACCAACATCAACTACCTCATACATATACTGTGTACATTAACTCATATGCTGCTTTGCCACTCTTTGCAAATGTCAATGCTAGAACCTTCAGTTTATTTTATAGATATACTTTTTATACTTTTTATACTACTATGCAAAAACTCAGGACAGTATTACACTTTTATTATTTCATTTTATGCTTATGTTCATTAAATGTTTAGTGTTTTAGTGTTGGTGTAAATTTTCATACTTTTATACTACTATGCAAAAACTCAGGACAGTGTTACACTTTTACTATTTTATGCTTATGTTTATTAAATGTTTCAGTGTTTTAGTGTTTAAATGGTTACTGTTGCACCGAGGGACTGAGAGAAACACAATTTCAATCCTGTGTATGTCCTGTACATATTGCAGTTCTGACAATAAAGTTGACTTTGACTTTGACTTAATGTGTCCAATTTTATTTAAGTGCTTCTTTAAAACAGAAATACTGACAATATTTTGACTGTTTTCAGAACAATTTAGAATTTTTCTGTCACTGCAACAACATGTCATCCCCAGGTCACATGATAACCACTATAGCATACATATTATGCTATAGTGTACACCAGTTCAGTTTCATTTGTAAACTGAACTGGTTTACAAATGAACTTCTCTGGCTTTTACAGAAGAGTGCATGATGCATGCTCCCATCCTCTGCACCTCCTCCACCATTCTGCCCTCTCACTCTCTCTGACTGAATGGCTGGTTGGCAAGTGACAAGGATGACAGACGAGGCCTGTTCCTGGGTTAGTATCATGTCGGTGGGGAGCGAAGCCTCCTGGTGGTGTCAGCCATCATGATGCCAGCTACAGGTCTAATGAGGAAGAGTGCCGCCTTTGCATTCCCTCCCGGATGTCAGGAATTGGCCGACAAATCAGCAGAGCATCATGGGCACACCACAAATGATATGTTGACAAATGCAGATACTTCACTTTTAATTGACACTAAGAGACAGAGATGATCCAGCTGCCAGGGCTTCTGAGGAGACAAGGACAAAACAAGATGGGAGGGCGATATGGAGAGATAGAGAGAAAGCAGAAAGTGGGGGTTGGTGTTAGAAAATAGGAATATCCTGGTACAGGCTTTGGAAGATGTTTAATATTTGCGGAGGGTGTCATTTTTTTCTGAGTATTATGGTTGAAGGGGAGAAGGAGGGGTGAGATTAGAGGTGTACATTTCTGAGGCTTGTCAGTGCTGACAGCATCTGTATTATACATCAGCCACACAGTCAACTGACTCTTCTAAACCCCGACAGCATTGCCTATTCATTTTGCCAGGTGGGCTTTCTTTGAAAAGTGCCTGACAAAGGATGCAATGAAACATATATTCTGTGTTTTCTCTTATTTTCTCACAGAAACATTTTATTTTTAAGAATTTTATGCTTGAAATTTATTTGTTGCAAAAAATTAAATACTGAAAAGAGATCTTATTGGGAAGTCATTGAAGGTAATTTAATAGGGTGTTCAACTTATTAAGTTACATTTCGCAAATGTGTTACAATAAGAAGAGAGATGTTTTGAATTCAAACCTTTTCACAAGGTAGTTTTAAAAAGGGGACATAAACAACATTAATTTTCTTCTTCACTGTATCATTGTAGGTCGGGCGATATTGTTTTTGCATATGCCTCTGTGTTTCTTTATCTGTAGGGTTAGTGAACAATTGGCCGGATTATTATAAAACTTCCAAAATTATTTATTGGGTGTGCATCTACATACTGATTACCTTTTGGTACTCATATTCAATATGGCTGCCATAGCAAACACAAAAATGTCCATAACTGCCATTTTTACTAGAATTTTAGTGCAGTAGTACCTATACCACCATACCAGTTTATTTCTAAAGCACTTAAAAATACAGCATCAGCCGTCCGAAGTGCTGTACAAGAACAAAAACAAACACAAAACAATAAAAAAACAATCATATAAATAATCAGAACATCACAAGTAAAATAATACAACATTAAAACAGAGATGTGAACTCCCTCTGGTTTAAAAGCCAATGAAAAAATATGTGTTTTTAAACGAGTTTTAAAAACAGAGATTGATGGGGCCTGCCTGACCGTCAGTGGCAGCTCGTTCCACAATTTAGGAGCCAGAGCTGAAAATGCTCTGTCTCCTCTGGTTTTATAAAAGGTTTTTGGGACTGCTAAAAGCATCTGGTCAGAGGATCTAAGAGCATGTGATGGCATGTAAAGGTGAAGCAGTTCAGACAAATAAGAGGGACTAAAACCGTTCAAAGACTTAAAAACAAACAATAAAACTTTAAAATGGATTCGAAACTGGACAGGAAGCCAATGAAGGGACATTAAAACTGGAGCGATGTGCTCACGTCTGCCTGTACCAGTCAAAAATCGTGCAGCAGCATTCTGTACCAGCTGCAACCGTGAGAGCGAGGCCTTGTTAACTCCGATCAGAAGAGAGTTACAATAATCCAGCCGTGAAGTAATAAAAGTGTGGATTACTGTCTCTAAGTGGTGTCTAGAAAGGAGTGGCTTGATTTTTGAGAGGCGCCTGAGTTGAAAGAACGAGGTTGATGCTGTTGATATGACAGTCAAGTTTCAGGCAGGGGTCAATTTTCACTCCTAGATTTGTCACAATCGACTTTTCATATGGGGCCAAAGAGGAAAAATCAAAAGTGGTGGGACTGTTAGGAGCACTAGATTTAAAGACCATAACCTCAGTCTTTTTATCATTAAAATGGAGGAAATTAAGTACCATCCACCCTCTAATGTCACCAAGACAGTCCAAAAGAGACTGCGTGGAACCATTTTGTTTTACAGGGAAATAGACTTGACAGTCATCCGCATATAAATGAAACTGCACACCATGCTTTCAGAAAATAGAACCGAGTGGCAGAAGGTAAAGTGAAAAGAGAAGAGGACCAAGGATGGAGCCCTGGGGTACACCCCAGGGGAGGGCAACAGAAGCAGAGGTAAAATTATCAATCTTCACACTGAAACTTCGATTGGAAAGGTAAGACCTAAACCACTGCAGAGCTGAGTCAGTGATGCCCACCCATTGCTCCAAACTGGCGATAAGAATGTCATGGTCAACTGTGTCAAAAGCAGCTGTTAAATCTAAAAGCACAAGTAAAACACAGTTTCCAGAATCCAGTGATAAAAATATGTCATTAAAAACCCTTAAAAGAGCAGATTCATGGTAGGTTTTGAAACCAGACTGGAAGACCTCCGTAATTTTAAATTCATCCAAAAAGGCCTTCAGCTGGGTGTAAACAACTTTTTCCAATATTTTGGAAATAAAAGGTAACTTTGAAATTGGCCTAAAGTTTGACAAAGAGGTAGGATCAAGGCCAGGTTTTTTCAATAATGGCTGAACCACAACATGTCTAAAATTGCTTGGTACCACGCTAAACATCAAGCTGCTATTGATCACATTTAGGACAAAGGAGCCATCCATCCATCCATCCATCTTCTTCCGCTTATCCGGGGTCGGGTCGCGGGGGTAGCAGCCTAAGTAGGGAGGCCCAGACTTCCCTCTCCCCAGCCACTTGGAGCAGTTCCTCCAGGGGAATCCCAAGGCGTTCCCAGGCCAGCCGAGAAACATAGTCCCTCCAGCGCGTCCTGGGTCTTCCTCTGGGTCTCCTCCCGGTGGGACGTGCCCGGAACACCTCACCAGGGAGGCGTCCAGGAGGCATCCTAATCAGATGCCCGAGCCACCTCAACTGGCTCCTCTCGATGTGGAGAAGCCGGTCAGACCTGGCAGACCCAAACGTATCGTGAGGGTCTGCTGGGAACGTCTGGCAGAGTCTCCCGTAAGACGGAGCTTTAACTCCCACCTCCGGGAGAGCTTTGAACACGTTCCGAGGGAGGCGGGGGACATGGAGTCCGAGTGGGCCGTGTTCCGCGCCTCTATTGTCGAGGCAGCTTATCGGAGCTGTGGCCGCAAGGTTGTTGGTGCCTGTCGTGGTGGCAACCCTCGAACCCGGTGGTGGACACCGGCAGTGAGGGATGCTGTCAGGCTGAAGAAGGAGTCCTATTGGGCCTTTTTGGCTTGTGGGACCCCGGAAGCAGCTGATAGGTACCGGCAGTCCAAGCGGCATGCGGCTCGGGTGGTTGCTGAGGCAAAAACTCGGGCGTGGGAGGAGTTCGGAGAGGCCATGGAGAATGACTTCCGTACGGCTTCGAGGCGATTCTGGTCCACCATCCGGCGTCTCAGGGGGGGAAAGAGGTACGAGACCAACACCATTTATGGTGGAGGTGGCGTGCTGCTGACCTCAACTCGGGATGTTGTGAGTCGGTGGGCGGAATACTTCGAAGACCTCCTCAATCCTACTGGCACGTCTTCCACTGAGGAAGCAGAGCCTGGGGACTTTGGGTCGGGTTCTCCGATCTCTGGTGCTGAGGTCGCCGAGGTGGTTAAAAAGCTCCGCGGTGGCAAGGCTCCGGGGGTGGATGAGATTCGCCCGGAGTTCCTTAGGGCTCTGGATGTTGTAGGGTTGTGTTGGCTTACGCGACTCTGCAATATCGCGTGGACATCGGGGGCAGTTCCCTTGGATTGGCAGACTGGGGTGGTGGTTCCCCTATTTAAAAAGGGGGACCGTAGGGTGTGTTCCAACTATAGGGGGATCACACTCTTAAGCCTCCCTGGTAAGGTCTATTCAGGGGTTCTGGAGAGGAGGGTCCGTCGGATAGTCGAACCTCGGATTCAGGAGGAGCAGTGTGGTTTTCGTCCTGGTCGTGGAACACTGGACCAGCTCTACACCCTCAGCAGGGTCCTGGAGGGTGCGTGGGAGTTTGCCCAACCAGTTTACATGTGTTTTGTGGACTTGGAGAAGGCATTCGACCGCGTCCCTCGGGGGGTTCTGTGGGGGGTACTCCGGGAGTATGGGGTACCAGGCCCTTTGATAAGGGCTGTTAGGTCCCTGTACGACCGGTGTCAGAGCTTGGTCCGCATTGCCGGCAGTAAGTCAGGCTCGTTTCCGGTGAGAGTTGGACTCCGCCAAGGTTGCCCTTTGTCACCGATTCTGTTCATAACTTTTATGGACAGAATTTCTAGGCGCAGCCAAGGTGTTGAGAGGATCCGTTTTGGTGACCTTAGAATCGCTTCTCTGTTTTTTGCAGATGATGTGGTCCTACTGGCTTCATCAGTTCGTGATTCGTGATTTACAACTTTCACTGGACAAAGGAGCCAACTGTAGAAAATACCTCCTTAAAGGGGACCACAGATGCAAAATTCACTTTTTAATGTTTTTTATACTCAACTTTGGGTATGTACTTCATTAAAAAAACAGTCCTAGTGCCAAAAAAATGCACCCAGTGGTTTATTTACTCTAAGTATATTTATTTATCTTTGATAGAGACACTTCGTTTTCATATCCTGCGGTTTGTGACGTCACAAACCGCAGCCACAACCCACCTCAAACCTGAGTCCAGCCCCTCACCTAGCAACCCCTGGTGATGCTCCACCCACTTCAGTATAAAAGACGTGACGGTTGTTTTTCATGATTTCATCTCATCTTTTGTTTAAATGTTCTTAATTTCATGTGTACAGCACTTTGTTGCAGCTGTGGTTGTTTTAAATGGCTTTATAAATAAAGTATAATTGTTATATTTGTTTGCTGACATTATAGTAAAAGTGTGTTTGAGCTGAACTTTTCTTTTAAAAATGAACATAATTGTCAAAGACCGGTCTTCGTGTGCGTGGGCTGCTAAAACCTTCATCTGTTTAAAATGTAATAAAATTAACACTTAAAAACATATTTATTTGCTGAAAATTATAGCAAAGATGTGTCTGAGCTGAACTTTTCTTTAATAAATGAATATGTTCAAATCCACTGGATTTAAATAATTTTGCTTGTCGGGTATTCCAAACGTGTATGCGCAACATGTTGCAACAACCTTCATCTCTTTAAAATGTAACAAGATAAACACCAAAAAATATTTATTTATTTTTATTCAAACTCATTGAATTCTTCATCCTCTGCATCGCTGAAGAGTTCTGTCAACTCCTGAGCAGGTAACAGGTGCAACGCTCAGAGCAACTGCGTCCTCCTGGCTCCGCGTCAGCTCCATCAAACATCCTACCTTCCTGAACCCAGACAGATGGATTCTTTACTGACTGAGGTCCAAGCTTTATCCTTCCATCCATCCATCCATCCGTCCGTCCATCCATCCATCCGAGGACCTGTTGCACGTCACGTGCATCTGTCCTGTAGCTGTTGCTCTCTGTCCATCACGGTGCAGAGCTGCTTTGAAGCTTGGTCAAGCCTTCCAGGATGATGCAGGAATGGAGTTAAACACTATAATTTTATCTTTAAACTACAGCATGATGTACGCACACACGTCCATCCAGCAGGACTTTTTTTGCTCTAAAATATCTGTATACAGGTACACTGGTCGTCAAAAGCCTAGAGAGTCCTTTAGCGTGTTGAGGAGAGCAAGACGTGACGGTGTGTGTGTGTTGGTCTATGTGGTTTAGCCAGACTATGCGCCAGACTACGTACCGACATTATCGGGACATTTGGTATTAGCCAGCCTTTGCCAATGTCCGGATAAAACACAGATTGTATCCAAATATATTAATATGTAAACATTGTTTTTTCTCATCAATATCAGAGTAACTTGTGGCTAAATGGCTGCCTGGATGAGTTGGACTGTGCTTCAACACTTAAAATTGTTTTAATAAAAAGTTATTTACATTTATAAAATTGTCGGGCGAAGCACCTCCTCGAGATTCTGTGTGTGGTGTGTGTCAGTTTGTGTATCGGATGCGCTTGTTGAACCTGTGTGGACGTGTGTGATTATTGCAACTTATACACACCGCGCGAAACTCCAACGCCCCTCCTCTCGTGATGTGGAGACCCTGTTATGGGCGCGGCCTCAGGGCGGGGCCTCAGGTGACCGAGCCTTTAAAAGTTAAAGCCCCTTGAGCTTACACGTGCAGAGTTATGGCGTCGTGTGTTGAGTGCATGTGTTAGGTGAGCGGAGATTATTTTTGGAGAGCGATTTAAGTAAGATTTTGCAGCAGTAGGTGGACAGAGTGTCAGAGTGTATTGACTTCATTCAGGTAAGAATAAAAAAAAATTTGTTGCTTTTGATGACATCATCTGAAGGAAATGTTAACGGCTAATCCAGTAGCGTTTACGTGTAACGTGACTTTAACCGCAGCGTCACAAACTGTGAAGACTGTAGAAAACTTTATCAACATTTACATAAATTAGGAAGTATCTGTGCATGAGTTTTGAGTGCGCGAAGAAAGACGCAGCTCAAACTAGCTGCGGCTAGCGTTAGCATGTAACGTAACTTCACTTCAGAAGCGTGACAACCTTTCAACGCTGTTGAAAACTTTTATAGACATTTATATAAATCAGCGATACTATATATGCATCACTTGTGGATGTTTTTAGTGGTTATTTAGAGTCTTAACGCGACGAAGACAAAATTAAACGCACGTAGCGTTAGCGTCACTGGCGTGAACGTGTCACGTCACAATAACAGCGTGACTAACGCTGTAATTTAACATGCGTTAATAGGGTAGAGGGGTTTTAATGTTTCCAACGTCATTTTTGTGCTAAATCTGCTCTTTTTTTTTACCTCTGAGCAGTGAGCAGAGAGACGAACTGCGTCGTTACGTCATCACGTTGCAGTCTCGTTACGTCATCACGTTGACTGCAGTGTTATGTAGGTATCAGAATACTGTTGTTGGAATACTGAATACTGAATAATACAGAATACTGTATAAGTGTACTGTATAAACTTGAGAATTGTTTTTTAACTTTTTCATATTTTTACATGTACAGGTTTTCAGCTAGTCCAAGAGGTCATTTGGTGTTTGGTGAGTCAGATAATCTTTGTCATTTGCACCGCATGTTACCACATGTGATGAAACTAGATTATGTACACATTAATAAAAATCTCAAAGTGCTACGATTACAGTGCACAAAATCCAGAACGCACTTTGCAAGGTCTATGAGAACTGCTGCAATGATGTATAAAGAACATGTCTGCTCCTTAACTAACATCAAGCATTTTAGCTGTGCTACTACCACTCATAATTTTCTTGAGTGGTGGAAGTGGGATAGCATAAGTGCTGCTTGCACCCCGAGATGCGGAGGTTGCCGCTGTGGAAATTGCCAACCTGGTGGAAAAGAAATGACCTTGGCTGAAGAAAGAGAGTTAGAAGTAGTGAAGAGTGGGCTGACATATGCTGGTACTGATGACCACACTGATGGTCCTCATTGGCATGCGAGTTACCCATGGCTCAAAGATCCCTCAACATTGACAAACAATAAAAGAGCAGTGGAGGCAACCTTTCTCAGAACGGAGAGACAATTAGCCAAGGAACCGCAGTGGAAAATGGCCTATAGTGCTCAAGTTCATGAGATGGTTGACTGTCGGGCTGCAAAAAAGCTGACTGAGGAGGATTTATTGACCTGGAAGGGACCTGTCTGGTACATAAGCCATCTCATTGCTCCCAACCCGCCATCTGTTACAACTCCAGTGAGATTTGCCATGAGAGAGACAGCAAACCTACCTCAATTCAGCCATCTGAAAGATGAGTGTCAAGTATTACATGAGCACAGCTATGTTTATGACATATTAACATCTCACAACTGTCGTGAAAGACTTGAGGTCATCACAAAGAATGTTGAGTTTATTCTAAAAGCAGGAGGATTTGAGCTGAATCAGTGGGTCTTCTCAGGACAAAGTAAAGGAGAGGAAAGGGAGACATCCCCAAAGATGATTGCCCTACCGAACCAACTAAAGGAGGAAGACAACAAGGCACTTGGTCTCGGCTACATCAAGGATGAGGACAAGTTGTATGTCATGGTAAGAATCAACTTCTCAAAGTGGAAGAAAAAAACGAGACTTGGCCAAGATTTACTGCTAGAAGAAGTACAAATGAAGACACCAGACCCATTGACAAGACATGACTTGTTGAGTCAAGTTGCTGGTTCATATGACCCAATCAGCTTGACAACACCAGTAAAACAAAAAGGGACCATCTTGGTTCGAAGAGCATTCCAGGAGGCAAAACCAAGGTGTGACATTGTCAAAGATACATGGGACCTTGCCTTATCTGACGAACTCCAAAGAGATGCAGTGGATCTATTTGAGGAGTACGTCCAGCTAAGTAAAATTAAGTTTCCAGGAACCCTTACTCCTCCAGATGCTACAACTGAACCCATTGCAGTCACCTTTTCATACGGCAGCGAAAATTCATACAGTGCTGTTCTCTACCTACGGTGGAACTGCTGCAAGCAAGTAACAGTTCGACTAGTGGAGTCAAAAGCAAAACTGACATCTCTAGACCAGAAAGGAGATGCAGTCAAAGCAGAGCTTTGTGGTGCAGTTATTTCAAGCCGACTTGAAAAATATTTTGACTATTTCGGACTTTCTTTGCTAATAGGATTGGAGAAATTCAAAGCAGCACAATGATACAAGACTGGTGTTGGATCCCTGGACATCTCAATGTAGCTGGCATTCTCACTCAAGGAGCTGGGCCAAAAGAACTTGATGTCAATTCAGAGTGGCCGCAAGGGCCAAAGTTCTTATATCTCCCTGAGTGTGAGTGGCCCATCATGTCAGCAGAAGAGGTGTCTGCGGCAGCCCGAGAAAGCATTAACAACATGCAAAATAAGTCATTTGTAGTAGCATTCACTGGAGCTCAAGCAAAGAAAAGTCTGCAAAGTCCTAAGCGGAGATTTCCTGCCAGTGCAGCTGTCCAAAACTTGATGGATGAAAGACACTTTAGGAGCCTAATGCGTCTGGTCAAAACGTGTTGCTTTTGTATAGAGCTGCCAAAAAATTTATATTTGGAAGCAAGTCCATAAAGACACCAAAGTGGGAGGTGGTGCCAACAGATGGGGCCATCACTGCCTCCGAACATCATGATGCATTCAGGGACATTTGTCTCGCTGCCCAAGAAGAGTTGACCCTCCCAGCTACCACCACAGACCGCTTGGTTGTGTACTGAGAGGCAGAGACTGGGTTACTAGTCTTTAGTGGGAGAATTCATGGTTTCAGAGATGATGGCATGGCAGTTCCACTCCTACCTTCCTATGCGTGGGTCTCTACCTTGTTGGCACGGGAGGCACACAATGAAGGTCATGAAGGTGTGGTTGCAACCCTGAGTGTCAATCAAGATGCTAAGGGCATCGTCCGAGATGTGAATGTTAAAGTAGTTCAAAGCTCCTGCATCCCTGTGACAAGACTCACACCAAGACAGCCTAGGACCAGAGCCTTGGAAGAAACTGCCCAAAGGACAGTCCTGCACAGAGATGTTCGGTGCCTGGTTGTTTTGTTGCCAGTGGAGAAACAAGTCTAGAACTG
>JBBPBX010012514.1:14252-53949 GCA_038048925.1 Garcialebias charrua
TATATATTAATGAACTTTAATGATGCGCAGCAACGATGGAGAGGTGATGGACTCTCTCTTTTGGGTTTGTTTACCTGTGTGTATTATCATCAGGGCGATGATGTACACTTGTTTGGTCAAAAGAAGATGGCCCCCATCCATCCATCCATCCATCCATTTTCTTCCGCTTATCCGGGGTCGGGTCGCAGGGGTAGCAACCTAAGTAGGGAGGCCCAGACTTCCCTCTCTCCAACCACTTGGAGCAGCTCCTCTGGGGGAATCCCAAGGCGTTCCCAGGCCAGCCAAGAAACATAGTCCCTCCAACGTATCCTGGGTCTTCCTCTGGGTCTCCTCCCGGTGGGACACCTCACCAGGGAGGCGTCCAGGAGGCATCCTAACCAGATGCCCGAGCCACCTCAACTGGCTCCTCTCGATGTGGAGAAGCAACGGCTCTACTCCGAGTCCCTCCCGGATGACTGAGCTTCTCACCCTATCTCTAAGGGAGAGTCCAGACACCCTGCGGAGAAAACTCATTTCAGCCGCTTGTATCCGAGATCTCGTTCTTTCGGTCATAACCCAGAGCTCATGACCATAGATGAGGGTGGGAACGTAGATCGATCGGTAAATTGAGAGCTTTGCCTTTTGACTCAGCTCTCTCTTCACCACGACAGACCGGTACAGCACCCGCTTCACTGCGGACGCTGCACCTATCCGCCTATCGATCTCACGCTCCAGTTTTCCCTCATTCGTGAACAAGACCCCGAGATACTTAAACTCCTCCACTTGGGGCAGGACCTCCTCCCCGACCCGGAGAAGGCATGCTACCCTTTTCCGGCTCAAGACCATGGCCTCGGATTTGGAGGAACTGATCCTCATCCCGGCCGCATCACATTCAGCTGCAAACCGCTCCAGCGAAAGCTGTAGATCACGAGCTGATGAAGCCAATAGGACCACATCATCTGCAAAAAACAGAGAAGCGATTCTAAGGCCACCAAAACGGATCCTCTCAACACCTTGGCTGCGCCTAGAAATTCTGTCCATAAAAGTTATAAACAGAATCGGTGACAAAGGGCAACCTTGGCGGAGTCCAACTCTCACCGGAAACGAGCCTGACTTACTGCCAGCAATGCGGACCAAGCTCTGACACCGGTCGTACAGGGACCTAACAGCCCATATCAAAGGGCCTGGTACCCCATACTCCCGGAGTACCCCCACAGAACCCCCCGAGGGACGCGGTCGAATGCCTTCTTCAAGTCCACAAAGCACATGTAAACTGGTTGGGCAAACTCCCACGCACCCTCCAGGACACTGCTGAGGGTGTAGAGCTGGTCTAGTGTTCCACGACCAGCACGAAAACCACACTGCTCCTCCTGAATCCGAGGTTCGACTATCTTATTTTTGTTTTTATCTGTTGGTTTTGGTTGTTTTTTTCTTCAGCTCAGCACATTTCAGTATCCATATGTAACTTTTTTTTTCTTATTTTATTTTTTGGATGGCATTACATTATAACTTTAGATTATAAATGTTAAAAATATGCACATGGAACATTAAGGGAAGCCATTCACCAATTAAAAGAAAAAAGGTCCTCTTAGCTCTTAAGAAGGAAAATGTAGACATTGCCCTGCTGTAGGAGACACATTTAAATGATTGTGAACATTTAAAATTGCAACAATGTGGTTTTGAACATGTTTTTTTCTTCCTTCACTAGTAAAAGTAGAGGAGTTGCAATTCTTATAAAAAAAATCTGTGCGGGGGGCGCTAGCGTGCAGTAATGGAGTAGACATGTTTTGTAGAGCTCTACCTCCATTTAACATTTAATAACAGCACCAATGTTGACATTTTTCGCGCTAGAGAACTAGTAGGCACCACTTCATCAGTATATCTCAGTTTTGGCCAAGTTATGCCAAGGAAAGACGAAGCCCTGAAGTCGACCGCTCAGGTGGCTAGCAACAATGCTATCTTAGCCGCCGTCAATAGCCACAAAGATGAGCTTGCTAAAGTCTACACCCTCATGGATTCTCTCAAGAAATCATTGGAAGGACGTCTGGACTCCATCGAGGCTCGTATAACCACCCTGCAGACAGAGCACAGTGAGGTCCTGCACCGTTTAGACGACATAGACACGGCTCTGTCCTCTACCGATGCTCGTGTTTCAGCATTGGAGGCTACATGTAGCGAGCTAGCGGCGGCTAACGGCCTACTCAAAACAAAGGTGAATGATTTGGAGGGCCGCTCGCGCAGACAGAACATTCGGATTGTTGGCGTTAAGGAAGGGGAAGAGGGTGACCGTCCTGTAGAGTTAGTGTCAAACTTCATCTCGGAGCTGTTGGGACAGGACAACTTCCCCAAGCCCGTAAAAATACCTAAGACCAAAGCCACTGCCCAATGAACGACCTTGGATCATCATCGCCAGACTGCACAACGACCGCGATGTGATGAATATTCTGCGGCTGAGTCGACAGAAGTCCGCGCTGCTGTACCACGGTCAGAAAGTTTTCATATTCCCAGACTACACGGCGGAGGTTTCAGCGTAGCGCCAGGCATTCAACACTGTGAGGAAAAAGCTGGTGGAGGCTGGTCCCAAGTGTTCCCTGCGTTTTCCTGCCAAGCTGCAAGTATCTTTAAACAACACTGTGAAAACATTCACTTCACCAACTGATGCAGAACAGTTTGTCAATTCACTGACTCATACCGAGTGACTTTATTAAGCATTTTATGCTAATGTTAGTCTGCAAGTTCAGCAAAGTTTTGGTGCATATTAATAACATTTATTGTACATAGTGTTTTTTTTGTGTGTGTGTGTGTGTTTTATTAAGCATTTTATGCTAATATTAGTCTGCAAGTTCAGTTAAGTTTTGGTGCATATTAACATTTATTGTATATAGTGTTTATTTTTTTATATATATTTTTTGTGTGTGTGATTTTTTTTATTTCTTTGGAGGTAAACACGGCTCACTGGGTTTAGGTTAGTTACTCAGGGTTTCCTCTCTGTTATCCGGCAGCCTCTACTTTGGATAGAGGGATATGCCGCTTAGTTCTAGTTGCGGCAGGGGTGAGTTCTGGGTTTGTTTTGTTGTGTTTTCTGTGTCCTGTTGTGTTTACTTTGTCAGCTGCTGTTTTTATGTTATGATAAATGCAGGATAATACTCCTAAGCCGGGCATGAGTCCTATTAATTTTGTCTCTTGGAACTGTAGAGGTCTTGGTAAAGCCCTGAAAAGAGCAAAGGTGTTTTCACATTTAAAATCACTTTCATCTGATATTGTCTAGGGATGGGACCGATCCGATCCAGTATCGGTATTGGTATCCAATACCAGCATAGTTTCAGTATCTGGTATCGGTTCCAACCTGCCAATATTTCCGATACTTTACAGATGTCAGAGAGGAAGTGTTTTGCACCAGACTCTGTGACTTCTGTCTTAACATTATGTGAGATAAACCCAAAGAAGACACTCTGAGCCTCACTTCAGTAATTCAAAAACTAACAAGTACCCCCAGGTCTCTTCTACAGACGTCCTTCTGACTCATGGTGCAAGGAACACTAGTCTAAAATACTGCTAAAGATTATGGGAAATGATCACAGTCTACTCCCCAGTTTTTAGTTTTATTTTTGATTGTGGCACTATATAATTCTTGTTGAATTTGATCAACAGATACAGATTTAATCTATAATTGAACACTAATATACTGCAAAGCATTCTGGGTAATGCCGTTTTTTAGTTTCGTTTTTGAATAGTGGCACTATGAGTTGTAATTCTTGTTGGTTTTGATCAACAGATACAGATTTAAACTGTGCATTGAATTTATAAATGTAAATTCAATGTACAGTATTGTTAAATCTGTATCTGTTGATCAAAACCAACAAGAATTACAACTCCTAGTGCCACTATTCAAAAACGAAACTAAAAAACGGCATTACCCAGAATGCTTAGCGGTATATTAGTGTTCAATTAGTTGTAATTCTTGTTGGTTTTGATCAACAGATACAGATTTAAACTATGCATTGAATTTATAAATGTAAATTCAATGTACAGTATTGTTTAAATCTGTATCAGTTGATCAAAACCAACAAGAATTACAACTCACAGTGCCACTATTCAAAAACGAAACTAAAAAACGGCATTACCCAGAATGCTTAGCGGTATATTAGTGTTCAATTATAGATTAAATCTGTATCTGTTGATCAAATTCAACAAGAATTATATAGTGCCACAATCAAAAATAAAACTAAAAACTGGGGAGTAGACTGTGATCATTTCCCATAATCTTTAGCAGTATTTTAGACTAGTGTTCCTTGCACCATGAGTCAGAAGGACGTCTGTAGAAGAGACCTGGGGGTACTTGTTAGTTTGTGAATTACTGTAGTGAGGTTCAGAGTGTCTTCTTTGGGTTTACCTCACACAATGTTAAAAGAGAAGTCACAGAGTTTTGTGCAACAAATGGCTCTCACTTAAATAATTTTATTTTTACAGCCTCCTTTACTTCAACGCTGATATCAGATCGGTAAAGTATCGGTATCGTTCGATACCCAGTTTTAAAGTATCGATATCGGATCGGAAGTGAGAAATGTGGATCGGTGCATCCCTAATATTGTCTTTCTTCAGGAGACTCATATTCAGCCAACTGAGCAGAGACGTTTGAGATCCTCATGGGTATCATAGGTTTACCAGTCAAATTTTTCTTCCAAGGCTGGAGGGGTTGCAATCCTTATTTGTAAGTCCATTCCATTTATCTTTAATTCCATGTCTGCAGATCCAGGGGGGAGATATGTCCTTGTAACTGGTGAAATCAATTCCATCCCTGTTGCTCTTTTAAATATTTATGCCCCGAACTGTGACTACCCCGATTTTTTCTGCAAAATATTTGACATTGTTGCACAATGCAATAGTAGGGACATCATTTTAGGTGGCGACTTCAATTGTTATCTCGACCCATTGTTAGATAGGTCCTCCAATAAAGTTGCTCCCTCTTTGAAATCAGTGCCGGTGTTAAACAATCTCATTAAGTCATTAGATTTAGTTGATATCTGGAGGCTTCAGTATCCTTCTGATCGTAAATACTCTTTTTTTTCACCCCCCCCCCCGTGGTAGCTTTACTAGAATTGACCACTTTTTAATTGAATCAAAATTAATTTCACGTACAGTCAACTCAAGTTATCACAGCATCTTAATCTCAGATCACGCCCCTCTCTTAATACAGATCCACTTTAATCTTTATGCTCCGTCATTTAATTGGAAATATATACCCCCCATCAATTCTGATCAATCATTTCAGGACTATGTTTCAGCCAAAATCTCAGATTTTCTTCTTTTTAATGACAACGGAGAAGTATCTGACTCAGTTTTGTGGGAGTCATTTAAAGTAGTATTAACCTTCCTAGCGGGTTGAGATCACGCACGCACTTATGATGTTAACGGGTCAGTTGTGACCCATCTTAAATCAGCCAAAAAATGCCCTCAAAAATTTTTTTTAAGAAGTATTAGAACACATCTCTAAAATAACATATGTATAACAAAGTTAGTGAGGTCACAGTGTGTTTATGATTTCGGTTTTGACACTGATTATTGGTTGATAGTCTTATACCATAACTGGGTCACAAATGACCCCAGCGTGGCAAGTGCGTGTTGTTTTATAAAAAATAAAAAATAAATTTAAATAAAATAAAAAAATTTTTTTAATTTAAATAAAGGTTCCAGACAAAGTCAAAAAGCCTTGATGCAAAATAAAATATTTAAAAGACAGTATCATTGATAGTCTTATACCATAACTGGGTCACAAATGACCCTAGCACGGTAAGTACATGTTTTTTTAATAAAAACTAAAGATTAAATTTAAACAAAAAAATATTTTTTTTATTTAAATAAAGGTTCCAGACAAAGTCAAAAAGCCTTGATGCAAAAAAATTTTTTTTTAAAGACAGTATCATGATTCAAAATTTAAAACGCGTCACTACGGACCCTAACACCGTAGGAGGGTTAAGGGGTAACATTATTTCTTATCAGTCTTCAATCAAAAAGGCCAGATCCCAGCATCTTGCAGATATTCAGGCCAAATTGGCAGTTTTGGAGGACAGCTATCAGAATTCAAATGATGATAATATACTCAGTGCTATCTTGAAGATAAAATCTGAATACAATCACATGCTTGGGGAACAAGTTGGTAATTACATTCGCAAACTTAAGCAAAAACATTTTGAACTAGGAGACAAACCTGATAGATTGCTCTCCAGACAAATAAAAGGCACAGTGGCAGAAAGAGCTATTCATAAAATCTCTTCCCCCTCTGGCCAAATATTAACTGACCCTAAACTCATAAATGACGCCTTTTTCAATTATTACAGTTAATTTATACACTTCCAAGACTAGTGCTTCCAGTTCTGATGCTGATGACTTCCTAAACTCTTTAAATGTACCTGTTCTGGATGAATCCGCTAGGGTAGACTTGGACTCTAATTTTACAATGGAAGAAATCAAATCTGCAATACATTCATTATCCTCTGGTAAGGCTTGTGGTCCTTATGGTTTCGGAATAGAATTCTATAAAAGTCATTTGGATCTGGTTGCCCCTCTTCTTCTGCGTATGGTGAATTCTTCAGTGAGGGAGGGAGTATTTCCTCAGTGTTTGTATGATGCTAATATCTGTCTTCTCCTGAAGAAAGGCAGGGATTGCTATAATGTTGCCTCATACCGTCCTTTAAGCTTACTAAACAGCGATCAAAAAATAGTTGCTAAAGTATTAGCTACCCGCTTAAATAATCACATAGCTCGCTTGATCCATCCTGACCAGACTGGCTTCATCCCTAACAGGTACTCTTTTTCAAACACTTGTCGACTCCTGAATGTTATGTACCAGACCAACCTTCCTGCCTCTGCAGTTATTTCATTAGATGCTCAGCAGGCATTCGATCAAATTGAGTGGGACTATTTGTTTTTGGTTCTCCGAAAATTTGGCTTTGGTAATAAATTTATGACATTACTAAAAATGCTTTATGCTCACCCTAAATCCTCAGTTCTGACTAATCACGACAGATCTGCTTCTTTTTCATTACACCACGGAACCAGACAGGGGTGTTGTCTTTCACCGTTGCTATTCGCACTGGCCATGGAACCCCTTGCCATTTCCATCAGGACCCATCCATTGATCACTGGCATTTCGGACTATGCTACAGATGGTCCCATTGGCCTGTATGCGGACGATATTATCTTGACTCTTTCAGACGTCACAGTCTCTCTTTCTCCGCTTCTTACTCTTGTAAAAAAAATTGGCAAGTTTTCCGGTTTTTCTATTAACTAGGATAAAAGTATTTGTATGCCTCTTTCAGATGGGCTTGACACTGCTTTTCTTAATAATCTGCCATTCAAAGTTTCCACTAGTTACTTTGAGTATTTGGGTATAAATATCACAAGGGACCCAAAACTTCTTTTTAAACATAACTTTCTGGATTTGATCAATAAACTTAAATCTATGGTCGACGGGTGGAATCTCCTCCCTATTTCCTTGATTGGTCGCGTTAATGTTGTCAAGATGGTGGTCCTCCCGAAATTGACCTATCTTTTTCAAAATATACCCATTTATCTCACTGCTTCTTTTTTTAAGATGATAGATTCCATTATAATTCCTTTTGTCTGGGCATCCTCGAATCTCAAAATCTCACCTACAAAAACCTACTGCTGAGGGTGGCCTAGGCCTTCCGGTTTTTTGCTATTATTACTGGGCTTGTAATATCAGAACCTGGGTTTTTTGGAGTCATGTCCCTTCGAGGGGTGAAGAGGTTGACTCGTTATTGCCCACTTGGCCACTGAATGAAAACCTTGCGTCCTTAGCACTTACCACTTCCTCTCTTGCTGCTGTATTGTTTTCCAATCTTTCTTTGCCTTTTCAGTTGCTGAAGGATAATTTTATGCTAAAAAAATTCATTTAGGATTTTGAAGCAGATAAAGACTGTCCTGAATCTCACTGGTTT
This sequence comes from Garcialebias charrua, assembly GCA_038048925.1. Taxonomy (NCBI): domain Eukaryota; kingdom Metazoa; phylum Chordata; class Actinopteri; order Cyprinodontiformes; family Rivulidae; genus Garcialebias; species Garcialebias charrua. The sequence goes on from JBBPBX010012514.1 coordinate 22,193, forward strand.
CTCCATCTACGCTCCTATTTTTCAAAACTCAGCATTTAAACCAGGCAATATGGATGTAGTTTTTAAGCACTGGTTTGATAAGGGCATAGTTGTTTTTAAAGATTTATACATTAATAATCACTTTGCTTCCTTCACGCAACTCCAATCAAAATTTGGTCTTCCTTCTAGCCACTTTTTCAGGTACTTACAAGTACGTAATTTTGTCAGACAGCATTTCCCATGCTTTGAAACCATACAGGTGCAACATAGTTTCTATGAGCTAATAAAAAAGCCTCCTACCTCCAAAAAGCTCATCTCGCAGTTTGTTAATCTTTTCAGTTCATCCCCATCTACTAATCATTTAAAAGAGGCCTGGGCTTCCGATACACTAGGTGAGATCTCAGATGAGTTGTGGGATCTGGGTCTGTCAAGAATCAAAACCTGTTCCATTATTGCCAGATTACAACTTATTCAATTCAAAGTCATCCATCGGCTGCATTTTTCTAAAACCAAACTTAATAGGCTATTTCCCTCTGTCTCACCATCATGTGACAAATGTAAATCAGATGATGGGACATTGGGTCATCTGTTTTGCTCCTGTCCTAAGCTTATGGACTTTTGGTGCAGGATATTTAAATTTTACAGTAACGCTTATGGCAAGCCTCTATTACCGGATAACCATTTGATAATTTGGGTTGCTCTAAAAGCTCTCTTACTCTTCCTATGTCTCTGCAACAGGCTCTAATGTTTGGTTTAGTGGTTGCAAAACGGGTTATTCTGCGGGAATGGAAGTCCTCTACCCCTCCTTGTTTTAAGAAGTGGCTTAATGATATGGTGTCCTGTACCTATCTTGAAGAAATTAGATACTCTTTGTCAGGCAACCTTCATAAGTTCATTGAAGTGTGGGGTCCTTTCAATAGATACATACAAAATAATGGGTTAAAATGACTGTCGTACTCATCCAGACCTGTATTTTTTTCTTCTTTATTAGTATTGCTTTTAATGTCATTATGTCTTATTGCTTTCATCTTTTATTAATATCTCGTGTTTTATGGTGAACTATTTGATACAATGTTGACAGAAATGTCTGTTGTTCCCTTTGACTCTGCCTCGTGCTTGATTACGCGCTACGGACTGATGTACACACATTTTGTCCTCTTTTTATATACTCTCCAGTAAGCTGACACTGTTTTGACTTGTTGATTTTTGGTTTTGTTGTACTTGTTTATTTTTTGTTGTTGTCTATTCTTTTCTCCTTTTGTATCTGTTGTTTAATTCTGAAAAATCATAAATAAATTTATTTTTAAAAAAATCTGTGCCCTTTAAAGTCATAGAATGTATTAGAGACACAAATGGAAGATATGTACTTCTTAGGGCAATGATAAATGGGGATGAATTTGCCATATTGAATGTTTATTTTCCACTAGGACACCCTATTAACTTTTTAACAGAAATAAAGGCAAAACTTGCAGGTTTTTCTCTTGAAAATGTTATTGTGGGAGGTGACTTCAACTGTCTTAAAGTCCAACACCCACCATGTTTTCAAATTGCATCGCCATTAATATTTATTAGTTTATTTAAAAAAAATACAGGAGCGATTACTTATATTGTGGAGAAATAACGGTAAATGTGTTATTTCATGATTTATAGCAGATTTTAGCATGCAGCTCTGGGAAAATCTGCTCCTCTCCATATATGGGCATTCACAAGGGCATTCACGTCACCAAAGTGACGCCTTGGAGTTACAGGCGAGCAGAGGAAAAGAAAAAGGAAGCATTTTTAAATATTCCCTAAAGCTGCCTGTTGATTAATCCTGCTGTCGCTCACTCATATTCTGAGCGAGCATCCACTTAGACATACTAGTTTAATTCGTTTGATCGCGACAAATTCATTCATTTCCGCATCGACTTTTTATTCTCCCCCCGTGACCAGAAAGGCAGTCAGAGCCAGCCGCGCAGCTGAGCTCTGCGTTCGAGCTCCCCGCGTGCTTCCCGACCCGTGCTCCTTGCAGCTGAGGAGAGCAAATGCATACACTCGAGGGAGCAAATTACACCGGCACGAGGAACTTCAAAGGAACGAGGAGCCAGGGACGCGCGCGGCTCGCAGCTCGCTCCTTTGGGCAGATGAGAGCAACAACAGGTCCGCAGCGGTGTTATAAAATAAATAATAAATAAAATCAGAGCGCTGGTCCATATACAGTACACACAAATGCACCAGGAAATATGCAGGAAATATGCAGTTTTCTCCTACTCTCTCTCATAAACCTCCATGGAAACGCACTCCTACCTTTCTGCTTTCTGGGTGGAGATGTCACAAAAGTCACATGACCCTTCGGGACTCTTCGGCCAGGTTTCCGGATTCATTCGGGAATGTTTTTTTTTTTTTTTTTTTTTAACCCTCGCCTGGCCCAAATGCAAAAATGAAAATAAAATTCATAAAATACTACAGTAATTCTCCAATATGGTGAATTGTTACTGTCACGGTGGGTGTTGTCCTTTAAGAACCCATTGATTGACAAGCTCCCCATTAGCCATCTTCCCACTTCAGGGAAATCATAACAGATTTTTGATCTTTTTGAAGAGGCGGGGTTTGTGGATGTATGGAGAAAACTTCATCCTGCTGGAAAAGAATTTACTTTTTACTTCAACCCCCCCCCCAAATGTCACACACGTATTGATTATTTTTTTCTCCCTAAAATCATTTTAAGTCAAGTTACTTCATGCAAAATAGGACACATTGTTATTTCCGACCATGCTACAGTATACTTAAATTATATTGTTAAAAACGTTAGAGTCCAATCCTATAACTGGAGATTAAATCCCTTAATTTTAAAGGATGGAAAATTTACTGAATACTTTAGAACAGAATTCAAACAATTCATTGCTGTAAATTCCCCCTCTGCTAGCAACCCCTCTTTGCTCTGGGACACAGCTAAGGCATTTAGTAGAGGAATAATAATATCATACATGTGCAACAAAAAAATGAAGAAATGCAGAACAACAAAAAATACTAGAAAGGAAACTTCAACTTGCGGAAGAAGAATATGTTAAAAAAACCTTTACAGTCTAAATTGGGGGAGCTCAATGCCATCCGGTGCTCGCTGAATACACTACTGACGCAGAATGCTACAGACAAAATCAAATTTGCTAAACAAAGACTGTTTGAATATGGGAACAAGCCAGGTAAATACCTTTCCTATCTCACAAAAAAACGGAGGTCCACCTAGGCAATTGCTTAAATTTCTGACCGGAGGGGTTCTTGTCTAACAGATCCAGAGAAAATAAATGTAGCTTTCTATGAATTTTACAAAAATCTATACCAATCTGAACAATGTGACAATTTTCAATCTTTAATAGAAACGTTTTTTTTTTCCAAAAATTAAGCTACCTAACCTGACAGAGAGCAAAAATAGAGACCTAAATGCAGAAATTTCGGAAGCAGAGGTGAAGAAAGCCATCAGATCACTTCAGGGAGGGAAGGCACCGGGCCCGGATGGGCTTACCTCAGAATTCTATAAAACATTAACTGATCTGTTATCAAAGCCCTATTTATCTATGTTGAATGATCCTTTAGGTATCTGTACCCTCCCCCCTTCACTTCGGGAAGCTAATATATCCTTAATTCTTAAGAAGTCTAAACCTCCAGAAAATTGCGACTCTTATAGACCCATCTCATTACTCAATGTAGATTTAAAAATACTGTCCAAAATCTTAGCAATGCGTCTGGAAAACATGTTACCCTTATTGGTAGGGATAGACCAAACGGGTTTTGTTAAGGGTCGTAATTCCTGCAATAATCTCAGACGTGTTTTGAATGTTATTCAGATGTGCCAGCAACGGGCGATGGATGGTCTTGTGATCTCCTTGGATGCAGAGAAGGCGTTCGACCGCGTGGAATGGCCATATCCTTTTCATACTCTGCATCAATTTGGATTGGGTTCCAATTTTATTAGTTGGATTAAAGTCCTCTACAGCTGTCCCCTAGCTGCAGTTATTACAAATGGGCTTAGGTCCAGAAATTTTGAAGTGGGAAGAGGGAACAGGCAAGGCTGCCCTCTTTCACCTCTTTTATTTACTCTTGCAATTGAACCATTAGCTGAAGCAATTCGTAGCGACCCTACCATATTCGGTGTCAATATTGATAAGGGGACCCATAACATTTCTTTATATGCCGACGACGTTTTGTTATTTATCTCCAGACCCACCACCTCGGTTGGAAGAGTTATTACAATTATTAATCAATTTGGCTCATTCTCGGGATATAAAATAAATTTCTCTAAATCCGAGGCCATGCCTCTGGGTAAACAACTTTACATACCTAACTCCCCCTTTAGGTGGTCTCCTGCAGGATTTAAATATCTTGGCATATTTATAACACCTGCTTTTGATCAGATGTTCAAAACCAACTTTGTCCCACTATTTACACAAATTAAACTAGACCTTGAACGCTGGAACTATCTTCCTTTATCTTGGATGGGCAGAATTTCGCTCCTCAAGATGAACGTTCTTCCTCGCTTATTATACCCAATTAGGATGATTCCCGTCTTGTTTACTTAGAAATGGATTCAAAAACTAAAAAGTTGGTTTAATTCCTTTATATGGACCAAAAGAAGGGCATTCATAAAAATGTCAACACTACAGTTACCAAGAGACAAAGGAGGCTTAGCTTTTCCGGACATTAAAAAATATCAGTTGAGCTCTATTATATTATATGTCCGGGAATGGTTATCTGAGAATCTATCCACAGTGTGGCTTGATATAGAAGCCTCATTATGTGACTGCCATCTCAAAAGCCTAATTTTTGTTAAAACTATGAAAACAATACATAAATGTTGTAATAATCCAATTACTGTGAATACAGTGAGGGCCTGGAGGGCGGTTTAACATATCGAGGGAAGAACTGGGAAAACATCACCATTTATACCCTTTATTCAGAACCCTGATTTTCTTCCTGGTATGTTAGATGTAGGCTTTGGAGAGTGGGGGGTATTTACTCTCTGGGTTGTCTTTTTAAGGAAGGGGTGTTTATGTCTTTTAATCAAGTTATGGAAGTCTTTGGAGTAGCGAAAAATAACCTCTTTCGTTTTTTTCAGTTAAGAGACTTTGTTAAAAAAGAAACAACATTATTCAGGGACATTGAGGCTTCGAGCATTGAAAATTTGTTTTTTGGAACTTGTGAAGTGTCACTTAGTATGTGCTATAAAACACTGAAATGTGATAAGAGTCACTTATCCACTTTGGCTCAGGCCTGGGGAGAAGAACTGAACGTCGAGATTACTGATGAAACATGGAGTGGTATTTGGAACTCTGCCGGAAAAATTTCCAGGCGTAATCGTTCTTGGGCGTTACAACTTAAATTACTACATAGAGCTCATTTGGCTCCAAACCGAGTGTCTAAGTTTAAACCAGGATCCTCGTCACTGTGCCCTGAGTGTAAAATACATGAATGCAGCCTTACACATTGTCTTTGATCATGTCCCAGGATCCAGATATACTAGAAATCTATTTTGGTTGAGATAAAGAAAATTATCAAAATCGATATTGATCTCGACCCAGTGTCTCTTCTCCTTGGCCTACCAAACAAACATATCCAAAATTCAAACAAAAGTAAGTTGTATAATGTTCTAACTTTCTGTGCTTGGAAAAATATTTTGTTACAATGGAATAAGCCCCATGCCATTTCTGGATGGAAAAGACTCATTTTGGAATATATCCTGCTTGACTTTCTAACATGCCTTGCTCATTCCAAGACTGACATTTTTAGATGCATATGGAAGCCCTTCTTGGATTACTCTGAGGGACATGTGTCTACCATCTTATCTCGAGCATTTATAGATGTTTAGATCTGGACTAAACATCTTATCATATCTTACTGCAATGCTGAGCTTTTTGTTTTGTATTATGTTGTTGTTGTTGTTGTTGTTTTGTTTTGTTTGTATGTATGTGTGTTTTTTGTCTGTTTTGTTGTAGTGGACCTTTCCAGGGTCAAACTGAAGTGTTTTGAACTCTTCAGTGATGCTTTTCACTGAACCTTTCAGTAACCGGACATTTAACACAATTTATTTTATTAGTTTGAATCAAAGGACAGATTCACTCAAAAGAGACTATTTCTATCTTTGATTTTGTTCTAATACAAATATAATCAGAGCATCACCTGTGTTTATTCATGAGCAATGTTGTAATTTACAATATGTCTTATGATCACATATGTTATTATGCTATGTTGTTCTGTAATGTGAAACTACTGTGTCACTCCTGCTGTGTGAAAGTTGAAGGCACGGGTCAGAGAGACCCGGCCGTTTTGTTTAGAAATGAAGAAGACAGTTAATCCGTTGTTTTCACGAGAATGACTCCAGCACTCTCTGTCTTTTCCTAAACATTTTCACTCTGTTTCTAGCTGTAACCTTGTACCATGATAACAACAAGTGAACTCCTCAACTGGTTCTTTTGGACCAATCGGGGAGGGACAAGTCCTCTCATCTCAGATCTTCTAATAATAATAATAATGAATTCCATTTATAATGCACTTTTCATTAATAAAAATCTCAAAGTGCTACAAAGTGTAATAAAGCAAAGATCAAAATAAAACAAGTGATAAAATCAAATAAAATCAATAATAATATCGACTAAGATCAAAGATAAAATCATGTGGATGCAGATTAGGCTTGCTTAAAAAATAAATAAAATAAAACAAGTGATAAAATCAAGTAAAATCAATAATGATATCAGCTAAGATCAAAGATAAAATCATGTGGAGGCAGAATAGGCTTGCTTAAAAAGAAAGGTCTTTATGCTGCTTTTAAAGTCAACCAGTGACTGTGGAGCTCTCAGGTCGTCAGGGAGGGAGTTCCACAGGCGGGGGGCAGCCACACAGAATGCTCGGTCTCCCATGGTCCTCAACTTGGTCCGAGGAATATGAAGGAAATTACTGTTCTGTGATCGTAGAGACCGGGTGGATGAATATGGTGCAAGAATGTCCTTTAGATAGTCAGGTGAAGTGCCGTGCAAGCATTGATGGGTAATGAGAGCAGTTTTGTACTGAATTCTGTAGGTGACAGGAAGCCAATGGAGGTTATGGAGAATGGGTGTAATATGTTCAAATTTACGAACTCTCAACAGAATCCTTGCTGCACTGTTTTGAATGTATTGAAGTTTCTGAAGGTTTTTGCCAGGGATACCAATAAACAGGGAGTTGCAGTAGTCGAGCCTGGAGGAGACAAAGGCATGGACGAGTTTCTCAGCATCAGGAAAAGTCAGAGAAGGGCGAAGTCTGGAGATGTTTCGAAGATGGAAGAAGCAGGTTTTAAACAGATGCTTAATGTGATTTTCAAATGTAAGATGAGAGTCCATTTTTATTCCAAGATTTGTAACAGAGGTGGAGAGGGGGATGTCTTGACCAGAGAAGGAGATTGTTGTTAAAGTTGATGTTTGTATCTGGTGAGGGGTGCCAATCAATATGGCCTCAGTCTTCGAGCAGTTTAATTGAAGAAAATTCTGATTCATCCATGCCTTTATTTCCTCCAGGCAGGCAGAGAGAACAGTGAGTGAAGACGGAGATAGGGATGATGATGATGTTCCAGTCCTGATGTAAAGCTGCGTGTCGTCGGCATAGCAGTGAAAAGAAATGTTGAACTGATTGATAATTTGACCTAAAGGCAGCATGTAGAGGGAAAACAGCAGGGGCCCCAGAACTGACCCCTGAGGGACACCACAGGAGACACCGACTGTCTGGGAAGTGGCATTGCCAAGGCTAACACATTCCAGCCTATCGGAGAGGAAAGATCTGAACCAGTCCAGGACAATGTCACAGAGACCGACCTCCACATGAAGACGGTGGAGGAGGATATTATGGTCCACAGTGTCGAAGGCTGCAGTGAGGTCAAGGAGGACAAGGATGGAGGGAGAACCAGTGTCAGCAGCCATGAGGACATCATTTGTTACTCTCAGCAGTGCTGTCTCAGTACTGTGAGCTGCTCTGAATCCAGACTGGAATTTCTCATACAGGGAGTGTTGTTGTAGGTGGTCCTGCAGCTGAGCAGCAACTGCTTTCTCCAGCACTTTGGACAGAAATGGGAGGTGGGAAATTGGGCGGTAATTAGAAAAAATGTCGGGATCCAAATTAGATTTTTTCAGAAGAGGCCTAATGATGGCAGTTTTTAGAGGCAATGGAACATGACCAGATTGTAGAGACTTGTTTATTATTTGTGTGATTAATGGGCTTATTGCAGAGTGATTGGATTTTATGAGAGACGAGGGGAAGGGATCCAGGGCGCAGGATGAAGGCTTCATTTTCTTGAGGATGGTCTCTACCTCACTCTGAACGACTTCATCAAAGCTGCTCAGGGTCCCAGAAAGCAGACGGGTAGATGGTACACTAAGATCAGGGAGGTTGTGGAGCTGAGATCTGATAGTGTCAACTTTGTTTTTAAATGATGAGAGGAACAGGTTGCATTTTTGAACAGAGTCCTCATGAGTTTGTTTAATGGGATTAAGCAGATGAGTTATTGTGGAGAAGAGCTGTTTAGAGTTTCCAGGGCAGGTGTTGATGATGTTGGAATAATATTTGGAGCGTGCTTCTTTAAGCGAATAGGCGTACGCTTTCTGATGTTCTTTGTACGCTTGCTTGTGCACAGAGAGACCAGATGATTTTACACGTCTCTCAATAGCACGGCCAGTTGCCTTCATCCTGCGCAGCTCATCAGTGTACCAGGGGGCTGAACGGGAGAAAGACACCAGTCTTGACTTCAGGGGAGCATGTAGGTCCAGAAGCTCCTGGAGAGATTGGTTGTAATAATCCACAGAGTCATCTGCAGATGAGTGATTGACAGCGGTCAGGGTGTGAAGATCAGCAGACAAAACCTCAGGGGAAATGTTTTTATAGTCACGGAACTGGATAGGTCGTTTTGGGTTAGAAGCAGGCGAAGTTGAAGGCACTTCCAGGGAGATGACCCTGTGGTCTGAGACACCCAGGTCATATACAGACAAGTTATTAAGTACAGTGTCTGTAATCACCAAATCCAGAGTATGCCCCCTGTTGTGCGTAGGGGCGTCCACATGTTGGGTGAGGTTGAGAGATTCCAAAAGAGACTTCAAATCTGTAGCCAGAGAGGAAGAGGAATTGTCCATGTGGATATTTAGATCGCCAAGAAAAATAGTTTTTACAGGGGAGGTGCAGAAAAAAGTGAGGAGGTCATGTATTTCTGAGTTAAATGAAACATGTGGTTTGGGAGGTCTATAAATCAATATAACGTTCATCAGGAGTGGGGCTTTGAAGTTGAAGGCCAAACATTCAAAAGAAGAAAAATTATGAGAAGACAGATGTGACAATTTTAAATTACTGCGGTAAATTACAGCCAGACCACCACCGCGGCCAGTGCTGCGGGCTCTCTGCAGATAACTGTATCCAGATGGACAAGCTTCATTCAGAGAACTGAACACGTCTGGTTGATGCCAGGTTTCTGTGAGGCACATGAAGTCCAAGTTTTTCTCCAGGATGTGATCATGAATTAGACATGATTTATTGGATAGTGATTGTACATTGAAAAGTTCTATTTTAATGCTAGTTGGTGTAGGAGCTTTTTGAACCGGTTTAAGCAGACTGAAATCCACTCCACGTTTTCCTTGCCACCTCGTGCGCTGCGGACTACAAGGGACTACAGACGCAGCGTTCTGATGACGTAGTTGAGGTGCGACACGTCTCCCGGACGGAATCAATTCAGAGCGAGAATAAACAGATTTCTTTCGAGAGCCTCTATGGATGTAACGAGGTCTACGCAGAAGTCCCAGTTGTTTGATGATGGAAACAGAAGATGGAATGGAGCAGTTGTTAAGTCCAAGCAGCTGCGAAGCGGAGTAGGTCAACATCACGCCAGCCAAACCGGGGGAAGCTAGCACAGAGCTAGCCGCTAACAGCAGACCCACGGCTCCGAGAGAAATAACCAAGAAGCAGTGAGATGTAACTTGAATGAGCATGACTCGAAGAGGACCACAGGAGAAAGTCCAGAACGGTCCAGACCACACAGGAGGTTGACAGAAGCAGCAGGTAAGCAAAACAAAAAACTGCAGCCACGTAGTTCTCCAAGCAAAGTTTGTGCAAGGTTTGTGCTGGAGTTTGACAGGAGACAGACAGCCCAATATTCCGGTTAGGAAGTACTAACCAAGCTGTCCGTAAAGTCCTTGATAAAAAATTAAAAAACCACTGAACAAAAGTCCAGATAAACGTCCAAAAATTAAAAATAGCAACAGTAAAACAACTTTTCAGCGTGGAGAAGCGGCGAACATCACGCCAGCGTCCTCTCCATTAACGCACCTCAGCCTCATTCTACTAAGGTTCTAAACTTTTGCTGGAACAAGCAAAGTTTTCTGAGGACCTTCAAGACATGAGGTCTCCCCAAAGAGCTGAATGAACGTCAGTCACACGCTAAGGACACGTCATTCAGTTAAAGACTTACAACATGCCAAGTTACAAGTCATTTTCAAGAGCTGGAAAGCTCCAAGCTCTCCAGAACTTTCTTGAGGAATGCTTTATTTTGAACTAACCTAGAAGATACCACTATCTTTGACGGAGAAAGCAGGCCTCACGACACGTCGAATCCATAAACACGCCCAGGTATGACCAGACTCCACGGGCCCAGAACCTGTGAAGCTAAACTGCTCTTCAACTCTACCAAACGAGACGGACGTCCAAACAGGTACAGAGTTGCTGTTTAATGGAACGTGCACAGGAGTCGAGTTGGTCTCCGTACGGAGAAGTGTCATCTGGTTAAACTCAAGATAAATAACTTCCTCTCTTAACCTCTCCCTATTCATCTTAAACCTCTCCTTATTTCAATCTAAGCTGGTAACTATATTTTAAGCTAAAGAGCCACAGACTAAGTATATTGACAACCTGTATTTATGTATGTTGTGTTGCAATTTAAAATAAAAGAAAGAAAAAACGTCTGGCATTAATTAAAGGTCAGTCTCCAGATACGCCCAGACCTCCAACGCCACCGCCTAGAACTCCAACACCACCGCCTAGAACACCAACTCCATCGCCTAAACCACCACGCCGTCCCTTAGAGCCTCTAAAACCAACAAACCCACCGACTACGCCGGTGGGTGGATCTGATAATAAACCACAAACTCCTCTCTCAATGGCTGAACTACGGAATATAGCTAAAAGCATTCAAACCTTCGCTCCAGGCCCATTGGGCTCACATGAAACCAAGATCTATCTCGATTACCTTGATTTCCAGCTTCAACGCTTCCCAGAAGCTACAGTTGATGATAAAGTCTGTCTGGTAAGGTTAACCTCAAACAGGATAGTGCATGCTTTCATGAAGCGTCAACGAGACGCCGTTACGAAAGACTACAGTCTTTTATGTGCTACGCTGATAAAGGAGTATACTCCTTGCACGGGACCTGATGGCATCCCAACGGCGGCTGACATCACGCAAGGTAGGAATGAGCACCCAAGGTCATATTATGACCGAATATTCCGTGCCTATTTCGGTGACAGATACAAACCAGAAATGGAGGAAGAGGTAGAGTTTAAATATATCTTCAGCAAAAAGCTCTACCCTGACATAAAAGAGAAAGTACATGTCAGCGCAAACTACAAAAGGAGGTCCATCGAAGAAATAAGAGAGTGTGCGATAGATGTTTTTACAGGTTGCACACCAAACAAAACACCCTTTGAGGTGTGCCTTGGTGAAATGGTCAAATCCAACTCACTGGAGCTGGAAGGGGCACCGACACTGACTTCCTATCCTACAAAAGGTGAGAAAAAACAGAATTTTCGACCTAACAGACCACATAGTGAAGGTGTCCGCTGGAACAATGACCCGAAGTGGCTCAGACAAGACCCAGAGGTCGGAAAACAATATCAAAAGGGGGACGCACGTCCAAAGGATAAGAAAGATGGTTACAAAAGTAAACCATATAACAAAGGGTGGTCCCAACAGGAACCCCCAAGTCAAGGACAAGTCCCTCCTGCCCCTCGAACTGAACAGTCCGAGACAGGCAAAAAATCGCCAAAGTTCCAGAAAAAAGGCCATAAACCTCTGTCCCCAGAAGAGATGGAGAACATACGTCGGTTGTTAGAAAAGTGGGATAATACAAGCAATGATAACAAACCTGGAGTGATGTGTAGCACTAGCATTGATAGTAAGTCAGAGCACGCAAATTACAACAGTCAACAAGATACTGATGGTCAGGATACTGACAATCAGGGTAATGACAGTCAAAACATTGACAGTCCAGAGTATGACAGTCAAGAAGACGTTGACAGTGAACATGACATCATTGTCACAGACTCCAACAGCCCCTCATCAGACAAAAAGGAGGCAAACTCACATTACCTACCACAGGTAGAAAAAGGTGTTGAGATCCAAGGATCCCACACCGAAGATGCTGTACTGTCCCTTGGGACAGGTAAATCGGCTATCAGCCAAGCTTTCGATGAAACCTTGGTTCAGGGATATTTGTGTCTAGAACTAATCAGAAATGACATAGTTTTTACAGACTCAAAGAGCCCCTCTTCAGTCAAGAAGTGGGAAGACACACAACGACAGTGACCCGTCGCAGTCTGTACAATCAGACACACCTGCGACTGCGCGAACAGTTGTGACACACCTGAATTACACAGAAAGGGGTAAACGTAGGAAGATACGTTGGCCGAAACCTAAAAGGTTCCTGTGTAATGTCTTCTCTCAACTGCGCGAACAGCTTAGACTAAACGGTGGCATCCTAACTTGTGCCCATGGACAGACGTCCTCACCTGTGTTCATGGTCCCCCATGACCAAAGGGGAGGGTAGGTCATGCCAAAGACAAAGATTTGAATGTACACCTCAGAAACACTTTTGCTTTCGCCCAGAAAAACCTGGAAAGATCCGCTGAAGGACGCAAAGGCGTACTATGACCAGAAGGCCTCTCACAATGAACTCCAAGTGGGAGACAGAGTCTGGTACTATACGTTCGCCCCAGCAACCGGGAAAGGAGGGTCCGAGACCGGAACTCTCGCCCGCAAACTAATGCCCAGGTGGACTGGACCTCATCTGATAACAGACAAAGTGTCCTCAGTCGTCTACGAAATCAAAATCAGCAAAGGCCGCAAAGAGCCAATTGCTAAATGGGTACATCGAAATCAGATCAAACCTTACAAGGCGTTCAATGACTCCACAAAAGACAAAGATCTCACAAACTCACCGACTTCATGGGATAATAAGGTCGTCCAAACACAAGTTAGTAAATAAACTAATCAGGTTTAAACTACCATATTTCCCACCCTATAAGTCGCATTGTCCAACTTGAACTTAGAAACGCTAAGTCTAACACCCACAACAAAAACTAATCTTAACAACCGTTTAAATCCACGAGATTTAATTTGACCTCGGTCATAAAGTTGAGACCTGTTTTCTTGTGTGTTGCACTTTGGAATCTGACGACAAGAGTGTGTCGAAGCAGTGAAACGTTGTTTCCTTGTTGTTTAGTCATTACTGTTGTCATTAGTTGAGATATTGTTTGGTTCTGAACACTCCCAGCCAAAAAGGTTTTGTATTAACATTGGTTAATGAATGATATGGATTTAACTATGCCAACATGCAGTTCGTTTTGTTAAATCTCAATCGTCGAAGAGTCAATGTAGTTTAAAGCTACTCAAGGTACCATAAACTACACTGGTCTCACAATTTCTAAATTGAACCGATTCGATCGTTTCTATTCTAGATTATCTATTCATTTTGATGAGTCTCGCCATAGACTTCAAAATTTATTAGGAATACCAAATCCTACGTCGTTCGTCTAAAAGACAACAGACATTTAGACCAAACTATATTTCATTTTTCTATTTTAGTTTAACCTAAACTAAGTAATGAATGGAGGAATAGTTTGGAATTAGAGGCCTTCGTTACAGAAGCCCTCCAAAATTTTATAGGTATAGATCCCTATTTCTAATTTTACAGAATTGATCCACCCCTTAATTGGTAATTGTAGCTGATCTAAATCATGATAGCTTACACACCAGGTGCATATAGGTAGGGCCTAATGTAAAATCCCAATCATAAGCCCACCTAAAAACCACATAATTGCATGACACATAGAACCAGAGTGGCACTGACTGGAAGCCAACCAGCCAACAACCTTCGATGTGGGGACCTGCAGCTCCAACGCTTGGTCTTCAACCTTCATCCAAGGGTCGCCTCCTCTGCGTCAATCGAGGGATCCCCTCTACATGCTGATTATAAAAACAATTGTTGCTGATCAATCAACAAAACTAATTTTGGTGGAATTACTGCTGTGGATTTACCGCTGTGGATTATAAGACTTTGTTTTCCAAAGGATTAAAAGCTTACCACAATGGGATTACCTACGAACCTTTATGGAATTTCCAAAAACTTTATGGGATTATAATTTTTGATTTGTCTTCTTCCACTTGCTGGATTACTTCAAGATCAGAGACAGTTCAAGGTATCCTTTCGTGTTGGACCTCATCCCCAAGGACTGGCGATGACTTCCAAAAGGGGGGAGATGTAATGGACCTACCCAGGGTCAAACTGAAGTGTTTTGAACTCTTCAGTGATGCTTTTCACTGACCCTTTCAGTAATCTGACATTTAACACAATTTATTTTATTAGTTTGAATCAAAGGACAGATTCACTCAAAAGAGACTATTTCTATCTTTGATTTTGTTCTAATACAAATATAATCAGAGCATCACCTGTGTTTATTCATGAGCAATGTTGTAATTTACAATATGTCTTATGATCACATATGCTATTATGCTGTGTTGTTCTGTAATGTGAAACATTACTATGTCATTCCTGCTGTGTGAAAGTTGAAGGCACGGGTCAGAGAGACCCGGCCGTTTTGTTTAGAAATGAAGAAGACAGTTAATCCGTTGTTTTCATGAGAATGACTCCAGCACTCTCTGTCTTTTCCTAAACATTTTCACTCTGTTTCTGGCTGTAACCTTGTACCATGATAACAACAAGTGAACTCCTCGACTGGTTCTTTTGGACCAATCGGGGAGGGACAAGTCCTCTCATCTCAGATCTTCTACTAAGGTTCTAAGCTTTTGCTGGAACGAGCAGAGTTTGCTAAGGACCTTCAAGACATGAGGTCTCCCCAAAGAGCTGAATGAACGTCAGTCACACGCTAAGGACACGTCATTCAGTTAAAGACTTACAACATGCATTATACATTATAAGTCATTTTCAAGAGCTGGAAAGCTCCAAGCTCTCTAGAACTTTCTTGAGGAATGCTTTATTTTGAACTAACCCAGAAGCTGCCACTATCTTTGACGGAGAAAGCAGGCCTCACGACACGTCAAATCCATAAACACGCTGAGGTATGACCGGACTCCACGGGCCCAGAACCTGTGAAGCTAAACTGCTCCTCAACTCTACCAAACGAGACGGACGTCCAAACAGGTACAGAGTTGCTGTACCTGGTAACTATATTTTAAGCTAAAGAGCCACAGACTAAGTATATTGACAACCTGTATTTATGTCTGTTGTGTTACAATTTAAATGTGCTGACGTATTAAATTGTAAGAAAGTGAAATCTTTCAATCAAGTGTAATGGTGTTAATTTTAGTTGATTTATTTTAAATAAATGGTAGTGTCTCCTGGCATACCAAACTAAAATCAACGTCTCTGTCACTTAATGGCTTTATCTATTTATCCATCATAAAGATCACAGAAATATTGTGTAAACTGAAAAAGAAAAGAATCCGTGAAATTTATTTAAATGTGCTGACGTGTTAAATTGCAACACAACAGACATAAATACAGGTTGTCAATATACTTAGTCTGTGGCTCTTTAGCTTAAAATATAGTTACCAGCTTAGATTGAAATAAGGAGAGGTTTAAGAGGAATAGGGAGAGGTTGGAGAGGTTAAGCGAGGAAGTTATTTATCTTGAGTTTAACCAGATGACACTTCTCCGTACGGAGACCAACTCGACTCCCGTGCACGTTCCATTAAACAGCAACTCTGTACCTGTTTGGACGTCCGTCTCGTTTGGTAGAGTTGAGGAGCAGTTTAGCTTCACAGGTTCTGGGCCCGTGGAGTCCGGTCATACCTCGGCGTGTTTATGGATTCGACGTGTCGTGAGGCCTGCTTTCTCCGTCAAAGATAGTGGCAGCTTCTGGGTTAGTTCAAAATAAAGCATTCCTCAAGAAAGTTCTAGAGAGCTTGGAGCTTTCCAGCTCTTGAAGATGACTTATAACTTGGCATGTTATAAGTCTTTAACTGAATGACGCGTCCTTAGCGTGTGACTGGCGTTCACTCAGCCTTTGGGGAAACCTCATGTCTTGAGGGTCCTCAGCAAACTCTGCTCGTTCCAGCTTAGCTTAGAACTTTTAGAAAGGATCTGAGACTTGTCCTTCTCCGATTGGTTCAAAAGAACCAGTCGAGGAGTTCACTTGTTGTTATCATGGTACAAGGTTACAGCCAGAAGCAGAGGGAAAATGTTTAGGAAAAGACAGAGAGTGCTGGAGTCATTCTCATGAAAACAACGGATTAACTGTCTTCTTCATTTCTAAACAAAACGGCCGGGCCTCTCTGACCCGAGCCTTCAACTTTCACACAGCAGGAGTGACACAGTAATGTTTCACATTACAGAATAACATAGCATAATAGCATATGTGATCATAAGACATATTGTAAATTACAACACTGCTCATGAATAAACACAGGTGATGCTCTGATTATATTTGTATTAGAACAAAATCAAAGATAGAAATAGTCTCTTTTGAGTGAATCTGTCCTTTGATTCAAACTAATAAAATAAATTGTGTTAAATGTCAGGTTACTGAAAGGGTCTGTGAAAAGCATCACTGAAGAGTTCAAAACACTTCAGTTTGACCCTGGGTAGGTCCACTACACTCTTTCAGGGATGAAGATGTTCACATACTTGATAGAGAGGAACGATGGTTTGAGAGAGGAGTAAAGGAAGCCATCTTTGTGAAAAGAAACCGTCCATCATTAAACCGGGGTGGAGGCCTCCGGGTTCAACTGTCCCCCTCTTACAATGCTGTTATTGCTAGTATCACTCAGCCCTCTGTGAATAGCAAACAACCATCAGGGTGCTAACGATCCATCGTTAGGCTGATGGTCCTCCTTGATCATGTGAGCAGCTGGTTTTGGCTGTCATCAGCCAACTGGTTGATCCACTGTGAGAGGGTGCTATTTATAAGACTGAGCTGAATACAGCAACTCAGACTGAGGAAGTCTTTCGGACGAAAGACGAAACGTTTCTACATTTTTTTTTGTTTTATTTTTTTGAATGTCCAGAGGACCAGACTTAGCTTTTTTAGATATACATGTATATACATTTTCTTCAATCTTTCCTCTTCTTTTTTTCTTGTCAGTTTCTCTTCTCTTTTTTCCTCATTGTCTCATCTTCTCTGTGTTGAGTGCAGGCCAATGTCTCTTATTTATTTCGGTCTCTTGCCTTTCTTTTTTCCCCCAAACTAGATTATTATCCAAAATCTTCTTTTCCATCATGGTGATTTAACTGTTTAAAAACAAACTTCCAACTTTTAAGCATTTTTGCTATTTTTGTTCTGTTCACAACAGCAGTTTTCTGTTGGTCATGTCTCGAAAAATGTCAATGACCTCACTGTGAATGATTGGCACATCTTTCTTGATTGAAAATAAAAATAAAAGTTTATGTTTTGCAAATAACCTTTTAAGTTCCCGAAAGAAAAATTACCGTAGTTATTTAATATAAAAACCGTTTTTTTAAACAAAAGTTTTTGTTTAAAAAAAAAAGAAATCATTACAATTCCAAAAGTTTTGATTACAATTTTATTTTACTTAAATGAGGTTAGTTTTTTTTCATTGAATAATTGTGAAACAAATTTAACTCCATACTCTGCGAACCAGACCCTCTCATGCTTCGTGCGACTAGTTCGCTGTGGTGACCCCTAACGAAGGGAGAAGCCGAAAGAAAAATAAATAAATAAAACTCTGCGAACCAGACCCTAAACTTACTTAAAGTCTGGATAGAGTTTTTTTCCCCCTTCATTTGTATCCTTTTATTGGACAGAAACAACTTGATTGGTTATTACATACATTATATCTATTATGGTAGTTCAGGGTGAGTTATTTTTAATTCTAAATGAATATTCTTGTTGGACTTTTATTTAAGTGCTACTCTCCTTCAAGATACATAGAATAGAATAGAATAGAATAGAATAGAATAGAATATATCTATATTGGCATATTTGCACCAAGGTACAAAGTTTTCCAATTGGCGCGCGCACCATCCGAAGAGGGACGTACGCACGGAAGCCGCAGCAGTATATTGGTTCGAGTGAGCGCTGAAGAGTTAAAGACGAGACAAAATGCAAAAGCAGGGAGAAGGAAAACTTAGGGGGGAGAGGAGCAAAAAGAGATGCGACCTGCTTCGCCGAGTGCCGGAAGTAGTACCTAATGCTAGAATAAATGCAATGTACATTATGCAGCAAAGGAAGTTAGAAGATTGGACATATATCCATTATGGAGAGATAAGTTTTGGATGGGCGATGTGCTCCCTATTGCATAAGCCAGGGGTGTCAAAGTCAAATACATGGAGGGCCAAAAAACAAATTTGCTACAAGCCGATGGTCGGACTGGTTCAATGTTTATCATGAGGGGGCGATATAAGATTTTTTTTCTTCTTTCTGCACTCTTTTCATTCAGTGTTTTCTTTTTGATGAATTTGTTTTATTTTGTCTCTTTTAAATTAATGAATAAATGAATTAAATAAAATATTAAATAGCTTTACATCTGCTAAGTTCTTGGCATAAATCAAAACAGATATGTTCCTGCCTTTAGTATTTTACATTGTTTTATAATGTAACTGTTTATGTTTTGTTTTTTAACACAGTTTTCTTGTGATTTTTAATTAATATGCTTTTTTATGATTGTTGGCTGCAAGTATTAAGCTGCAAAATCCTTCATTTTCTACAGCTGATAGCTGTTGGTCATTAATTATGATGAAGTTTAGCAACTTCTCGGTGAACATTTGAGCTCCGTGGCTTCAGCGGTGTGTTTTTATTGTTCAATCCGGGACGGGGGCTCTGATTTTGGTCAGCCGCTCTCCGCCTGTCCGTCCTATGAGACGGTCAGACAGCGGATCGGACTGGAAGCAGCTGACCGCGGTCGGTCTCCCTGTTTCGGTTCAGCGAGAATGGTGTCCCGCTGAAGCCTCGGAGTTCAAATGTCCAACGTAAAACTATAACTTGACCGCAGTTTAATGTGGCGCTATGGCTCTGCAGACATTGCACGTTGCTGTCTTGTGGTGTTTAGTGTAAAATACTTCCACACAGCGGACATGTGAAGGGGTTTTTCATTAGGTGTTCAAATGACCAGTCTCTCTTAGAAAAATGATGAAGATTTATTGACAGACACACAGGTTTACAGGTTAACAGAGTTACAGCATGAATAAGCAATTCTTTGTGCACAGAGAATTGTGAGCATTTTGACAGACCTTTCCTCGGCGAGGTTCTTCAAAGAATGCTGCTGATATCTGAGATGTTTGGATCTCTCTAGCTGCAGTTTGAGCTTCTCTGGTCTCTGATTGGCTCAGAGCACTGATAAGGCGTCCTGGAGCCTCTCGTGCTTGTCAGTTCTATGACCTTGTAGATTTATGGCTGTGGTGAGAAGTCTCTTGAAACTGTGTTCTTTGTTCTGCTTATTTGCTCAGTAAGAGAGTTTTAGAAATGTACCATTAGATGTGTCCTGTGTGCGATGTTAATGTAAATTAATGTCCAGATCCTAGTATGTGTGTGTGGTTTATAAGTACTACTTATTTAGTAGTATGATTCATGTGTTTGTGTGTCTGTGTGCTCTGATCTCCTCAGAAGGCCAAGAGAAGCACAAGGGCATCTGTCCCCTTAGCATGTTATCTGCATCTGAACATCCTGTTTGTTAGATCTAAAAGTATGTCTTATAATGTTGTCTAATTGCATAAACATATGTAAAACAGTTCTGAATACCTTGATTATAAAGCACTTGTGTATTAATCATATACAGTAGTGTATTCGTTTCAAATGAGATTACATATAGAACTTCTAAACGTGTGTATTTCCCTTCACTCCCTCTCATGACCTATTTTAATAGGTCAAAACAACCTGCACGCCACCAGCCGGATCCCCCGAAGAGGACCCCCACCTCAACACCACACGAAAAATTCATCACACCAAATAAAATCACCCAAAAACAAAAAATCAACCAAATCTAACACAACCTCCATCTGACTCCAAAATTAATCAATAACCCAACACCAAAACAATAATCACAATCCACAAACCACTCCATCAAGACATAAGATAATGTGATTAAACTCCCAAAATTAACTAAATCTAAACCAATCCCACCTGACTCCAAAACTAATCATCAACCCAATCTACCAAATCACAAGAGGATAAATGTAATCATCACATCCACAACATCCCCCCACCTGGAGTCCTCCGCACAACTCCTCATCCACTCTACAGGTACCTGGACTCGGCCAAATACATGTGATCCCTCTCATCCGGCAGAGAACTGCGTCTGGGCCCTCTCTGACTCCAAAACCAACCCTCCAGATTAACATCCAAACACACCATTCACATCCCACACTGACCCCATTATTAATCATCAAAACACATCCAAAAACAACAAACCCATCTGAGAATCAACGTCATTAGGACAAATGCACACCACTCTATTCCATCTCCAAGCACCACCCAGCCACTACAGGTATCTGCTCTCTGCCAAATACAGGTGAGTTTGTGCAGCAGGCGATGGCCTGCACCCCGCCTGCACCAGGGGAAACACCGTCCCAACATCATCCACCTCTTTAGGAGCAATCATTTTCAAGATCTTCACCCGTGCACAAGGTGTCACACACCCCATAAATAGGCAGAACAGCAGAAACACTCCCAGCGGCAAGGCCAAGAGCTTGACCATCACCTGAGGCCATGACCCCCTCGTGAACCAAGACAGTGCATGCCACAGCCCTGTATGCGCCACCTCCGTCTGATGCTCCTGAAGCTCTCTCAGATGGCGCAGGGCCACTGTCACCCTGACCTGTGGATCCGAAGCAGACTCATCAGGTATGAAGGTACAGCAGGTGTTATTATCAATCATCTCACACACTCCATTAACAGATGCCTTAAACAAATCCAACAGCAATCTATGATGTAAAGACACAACATACATGGCCCACCGCTCTGCAGAGGTGGTCCCTAACGCCTGTACCGACTCATAAATGAACATCCCAAATTGGTAATCTAAAGCTTCCATGCGCAACAGGTGGTCCCCGACCTTCGATCCCGGGAAGAAGCTACGCTTCCATTCCACTGGGACCTCTGAACCCCAAGAAGACTCGAGCTGACTGACGTCAGAAGTCTTTGACCGTCCCACATAGTGAGAACCGTTACTCAAAGACACCAGGTACGACCCCTCTGTAACCGCAACCGGTGCACAGCACCCAGTCCAGTTCGCTGGCAAGGTCAGGAATACCTGATGTCCACACAGCCAGGCCAAGGCCTCAACCGGATACGTACCATTGCTGCTAGGCACACCCATGAACTCCCTTCCCGGATGGTACACCGCTCGGCACCTCTCCTCAGGGAGTGACCCCACTACCACCTGATATGAGTCCTGATGATGGACGTGGTGCACACAGACAGGAAACTGTCCACTGGATGGCCATTCTACAAATTGAGCTAACACGATCGGGTGTGATAATGTACTCAATTTGCACCACTTAGGCTGACATTGCAGGTGCTCCATGTAGAATCCTCTGGAGCTCATCTGCAGAACACAAAATGACAACATCTGGTCAAGAGGTGTAATCTTCAATGGCAGCTGTGATTCCGCAACAGGAAGTGGGGTACAGATGTAAGACTCAGACCTGTGACGGCTTCTGGCCAAGAACTGCGCATACCTGTACCAAGAGTTCCTCTGAAAGACTTCAGAAAAATTCATCGACAGATGACCAGCATCCTGTACCTGCGTCCATGCCCCCTGCATGAGGACATCTCTCTTGCCCCTCTGATGAGGTACGGGATGACAGCTCGGATGACCTGGTATCACACAGAAATACTCCAACAACAGAATGATGGAAACGATAATCAATGACCCCACACCTGCAGCCACCATTAGCCTCTTCTGCCCCTCAGCCATGCTTGATCTAGTTCGAAATCCTCTACAGTGTCAAACTTTGAACCCTGAAATGTGATGAAACACAACAGAAACACAAATTACCCCCTTCTCAGTTAAATCTGCAGAACCTGAAAAGGTAAATACACATGAAAAGCAGTGTTGAAACCCAACCACCAAACGCATGCACAGTTTACAAAATCTTCTTTTTCCGCTTTCTTTTTTATTTACATAGGAAATCACTGGAACCGCACCTGTAAAAAATACATCCTCAAAATGAATAAATCACTCTCCCATTGAATTTCGAACCAGAAATAAGAAAGTGGTCAAAAACCCCTAATATTTTATGATTTAACGCTGAAATTGAAAAATTTAACTCCAAACCCTTGAAAGTTAGACCTGGTAATGAATTAAAGTATGTGTTGTTCTGTTGATTTCTAATTTTAGAATAGAAGTAAGTTTAATTGATAAAAGTTAAAAGTTAAAGTGTAGCAGCAAATTGTTGACAACTAAACCAACTCTAAGATAAGAAATAGTCACTAATTTAATATTAAAGGTGAAATCTAATATCTAATCCTAAGTGTGTGATCTTTAAAATGTGTGATTTAAAATTTAAAGTTTGAAATATTGATGATTCAATAATGCAAAATAGAAACACCTGTAAAGTTTAAAACACTGTGTCAGTCTTTCTGAATCGATTTAACCCTCTGCTTTCTGTTCCCGTTAGATCTTAGTTGAAAGCTGCAATCTTCAGAGGTCACGAGGGCGTTGAATCGCCACCACCCTATTCCTTGGGCTGCAGATTGCTCAAGGTGATAACCCAGTTGGTACTTTGTTCAAATTTCCCCGTTCCACTGGTCAAGCAAAACTGCCCCGACCCAAGAGAATGGCAGGCCCCCCTTCCTCTTCAGCTCCTCTTGCTGTGCTCTGCCTTTTTAAGCTGCAATCATGCAACTGGCCCTTCCCTCTCAAGGCAGCAAGGCAGACAGGCCTGGGGAACTGTTTCCCTATCGTTCTGGCCTATTCTCAAAAGCAAGCACAAAGATGCACCTCAGGAAGACAGGTGTTTTCAGGAAGCTCCACCACTCGAACCAGAACACCTCACGAACAGATGACTCCCACAGATGCTGAAGTGTGGTGCAGGGAAAACAGAAGCTCACGCCTTCCCTCGAGCTCGGTTTTCCAGAAACCAGATGCAGCCAGGCCCACACCACGTGTGAGCCCCTCCTCCAGATGCAAAGCCCCACTTTTTAGCTCTGCAGCTCTGACAGGTCTTCTGTGACCTGTTGTGATGACCTCTGAGGCTTTTCCTCCGGATCGCTCTGGCTGTGCCTCTCCCTCTCTCGCGCGCTGCTGGTGATGTGCGCCTCGACACCTCAGCTGTGCGCACCCCCTTTGGCTCAGGCCACTCTCTTTTAGAGGCCCTGAGAAGCACCCCGGGTGTCAGTGGACCTTCCGGCCTCGTTCAGGCTTTGCACTCTCAGGTGTAACGGATCCAAAGATCTGTAGATGGAAGCTGGACAAACAACTATTAGTCTCTCAAAATACATTATATGCGACATTACAACAACCCTTATCCCCTATCTACAGATGTCCTCAGCCCTAACGGCCATTTTGTAAAGCCCCAAATCAATTAATTTTAGTCTGTGCACAGATTACAGCCAATTTTCCAAAAGTGTACTAGCATGTTTGAGGCCTAAAGTATTTCTAACATTCACTAGATCTGCATTGCTAAAATGTGTACCCTTATCTGATCTGATTTTTACAGGAAACCCATGACATGGAATGTAACAATTGATTAAAAATTTTAGGACCGGTTTGTTGTCTTCTCTTTTAATCGTTTAATTTTTATTTTTATGCCCCTGGTCAGCTGGTGAGTGCGACACACCCACCATAAATTTCTAAACCCTTTTACCGGTTCGAGCATGTCTGTACAACCAATTATTATCTCATGACCCGGTGTCATCACGGTCGAAAATTCCTTGTTCGCGCGACCTCCTCGTCTATTGAGCCTCACGCAATGAACGCACGGCGCAATGTTCTGATCAGAGAATTTAAATGTGTGTGTGCCCCCCAGCTGAAATCCTCTTCAGCTGGTGTGCCCCACACGCGCGAGTTGCTGCTCCTCAAAATCTTCTTCTCTTCCATCTTCTGGTCTCACTTTAGCTCCATGGTCCAGCCACACTGTTTTTTCTTCAGGAGCCGCCCCTTGTTGACAGCAAGCTACAGAGGCCTCATCCCATCTCATGGCCCTCTCTTCTTCTGGTGTGACCATCACCATCTGACTCCAATTGATGTATCCCGATGCTCTTTTTGCTTCCAAATCAGCTTGACAGTTACATTCTTGATGTTTATTTATTGTCTGTGTGTTGGTTTTGTCAAAGCTGTGATACCATATCGCACGTCTGCTTCCTTTGTCTCCCTTTGCTGTCCAAAAACCCTCTCTTGTCCACTGAACGAGCTTAGTTTGTGCTGCACCCAAAGTTCACACAGAGCCCTGCCTCCGCCCTCTGCGCTGACTGTGTTCCTCTTGCCGCTTCAAACCTACCATCGCGTCAAAACACTGATCTGTCTGAAGCCCCTTACCAAACCAGCACTATCACTGCTCCGCTTTTTTGTCCACGGAAACCACTTTCCTCACCGACCACCACGTGCGCCTTCTGTGTTTTTCATAATTCTCTTTTATTTTATCCTGCAAATTTGTTCTCTCCTTGTCATCAACTTGTGCTCTCCTCATCTCTGAAAGCTTGTTCTTACTTAATTGATCTTATCTGCACTGATTAACGATCCAATTTATGCGGCTTAGCTATACCCCTGAATTTCAATTCAGCCGTTGTACACACCAGACTCCCAGAAAGCCATTACATCGAGGAGAACTGCCATTATTTATCTAACCTTTAAAACCCAATATGAATAGTTGTGGTGACACCAATTTTAGCTGGGAAAATATTCACAAACTCATTTTGCTGCAGGCCTCGGGATGAGAGCCTTGTTATTTTGTTTAAGAGCCCTCTGGAACCGGGAGGAGCAGGCAAACAGAGCTCACAAATCAGTATTAATCTATTAATTATTTGACCTGCGGTGGCCTGTTCTATGTGTCATCATTAAATAATGCACTTTACGTTTGGACCCTGAGACTGAGGCCCCAGTGTGACCCCACCGATTCAAATGGTAGGCCGACGCCTTCACGGGTTGCTGGAATGAGTGACTCCTGACAGCTGTTCCACATGCTCATGCTCTGGTCGTGTGAGCTTGTCCATTGTCCAGCTTAGGTCAGCTTCAGTGAACCGCCACTTATTTCTGGTGGCTTTCTCTGCAGGGTGCCCCAAGTCCTGACTTCACTTGATTTCACGTTGTGTTTGCCGACGTTGCTTGGACAGTTCTTTTGTTCAGGTCTCTGCCTTGAAAATCTGGCTGAGGAAGTTCATGGACATTCTGATGTTTGAATGACAGTTCTTTGCTTTTTCCTTCAACTGTCTTTGTCTTGTGTCCATTCATGAGTGAGAGGTCTTGCTCTCACTTACTGGCAGCTGTCGCTCTCAGAGTCAAAATGAACCATGTAGACGTCAACTTTATGCATTCAAATCCAATTGAGCCACCACTGTTACCCCAATCCCCTGACAAACGAAAAAGTATCATGCATTTTGGTTGAATCCTAACTCATGGTAAATTACAATTATGTGTTCTGTAAGAAAGAGGTCTGTCTGTCTGATGCTCCCCCTCCACGCACTGTGTGCTGTCAGGCTGTAGGCTGAAAAAGAAATACGAGTAATTGTCTAATAATAACGCCAATAATATTACTAGATGAAAACTCAAAAGTGAAATCTTCTCGGCATTTGTCTCCCAGAGCACATCTCGTTAGATCTGGTCGGCACAACGTTTTTTCTTTCCCTAATTTAAAGTCAAAAGCAAAAAATTTACAAAAAAAGTTCTTACAACAAATTGAAAATGAATTTAACCTCGACCCAAGACTGTCTCACATCTCTCTAGAACTCTCGTGTTCGTCTAATTGATGCTCTTAAACTTCCCAAAGTAAGCTTTTTGCTCTGTGGCTGATTTCTAGATAATGTTTCACCTCACCTGCCTGATCGTCTCTCTGGTACTTCCACAACCTCTGAGTGGCCTCCCCTCTCTTGGGCCCGATCCTACCTCCTCCATGTGCACCTTTCTGTCTCAACTTCCTGTTTGCTTTCTCTCTCCTGTATCAACTTTCTCTTCACTTTCTTGATCACCTCATCTCCCTCAGTCTTCGCCTTCTTGCACCTCTCTTCCAATATGAATCTTTTCATATCATTCCACATTTTTCTGGCTACTCCTCTGTCAGCTCCAAGTCATCTCTGACAACTTACTGTTTCCTTTCTCTGTTTCTCACTTTCTTTTACTGTCTTCTGACACAGCATCACCTCACCCTTTCTTCTGACTTTATCACTCCTTCAGTTTCTGCAACTTGCTTCAACCTCCTGTAGGTGGCGCTGTTTGATTGCTCTTCTTCCTGCCACCTGCTGCTCTGAATTTTCTTTTAAATTGAACTGTTCTCTGTGTGCCCTAATTTCTGTGTAATTCTTCTAGAAGGTCAATCTGTTTTAGCTGTTCATCATAATTATTAATTAACTGTTGATAGTCTGCGACCGTTTTACAATGAGCTATCTCCGTTCCAATTTCATAGAGCTTTTGTTTGTCTTGTTTAAATCTGGTTAGAACTAAATTAGCTAAATTTCCTGTTGATCCGTCTGCTTTCTCATCAATTTTTGATGCAGGTTCGCTCCACTTGTTACCCCTCTCTGTTTTTATCGTTGGTAAAAGTCTGATATTTGCTTGGATCCTAAGCAATAGTTCACAAATGTTTCCTTGTTCCTGCATTTTTCATTCTTATTTTTTATTTTGCATGTGTGCCATAAATTACCTCTCAAAACATTCACCCAAAATGTTTATTCCCCATCCGTTCTCACATGCACTTGAGATCACTTGTAAAAACACAGCAAAAAGTCTGAAACAATTCTGAGGTGAAAACCTCTGTGTTCAGGCTTATTTCTATGTTGATCAACAGCTCCCACTGGCGGACAAAATTATGGCAGCACCATTCACCACTGGAAGAAAAAAGAAAACTTCACTTCACACTCACTTCACTCTCTCTGAGTCGACACAAACAATTAATGACAATCAAAAACACCGAAAATGGATATATATATACAAAGATACCCCCCTTTGACATTAATTGACACGAATAGACAAAAGAAACGAGAAAAAGGCATGCAAAACGGCCGAAACTCAAAATCCAATCAGCACCGCCCCAATCAATGGACAAGCGGGCCCCACCCAGTCTCCAGTGCGATTCCACCACGGCGAGTAGCAAGGTCGCCGCAGGTTATAGCTGGCAGACGGCCCCACCACGTGACCGCGATGTATTCCCGCGATACACCGCTGCACGGAGGTCACTTCCCTCAGTGGCTTCCGGTCTGACCCGCGACAGACCAGGCAACGGGTCGCTCGGCAACCAAAAACAGGCGGCACGGGGTGATCACGCACACAGTGACGTCCCAGGAAGTCGGGAGCTCCCCTAACGTGGTACGTGCAACAGAACATCCCCGCGAGTCCAGCCACTCTGATTGAAACGAGCGCACCCGGAAACGTCCGATGAACACGTAGCGACGCGCGCACGCCTCCCCCCTCTGGCCTCGGGCGGACGGTAACCCCCCCGCCCGTGACCAGCGGCAGCGAAACACATGACACAGACGACGTTCGACGTTTGATCCCCCAAAAAAAACAAGTACACAAGCCCAATTCCTGCAACCTCTCTTGGGTTGCTTTCCTCTTTTTTCCACTACAGACCTATTCGGTCACCACCCCCAGTGCGATTCCACTGCGCCAATCCGCAAGTTTAGCGCAAGGCACACTGGGAGCTGTAGTATTCACCTCACGCGTGAACTTCCGACGACCCCCCCACGACGCCAGGCATCGGTCACGTTCGACCTTCCAAACAAGCGGCAGCCGTACAACTCCTCACGAGCGGACGCGAATCAAGTTGAACGACCTCTTCCAGCTACTCAAAGGATCGAACGCTCCGGAAACGCTTTTCTAAACAAGACAGTGAAACAAGTCTTCGTGACTCCCACTAGTCACGCGGACGAACGGATCCGCCCCACGTGAAACAAGCGGCCACAACCTGCTCCTCACGGCCTGAATAGAAAACGTTTATTCCCCAAAAGTAAGTAATTAGAACCTCAATGTTCGAGCACCTCGTGATTAAATGAAACCCGAACCACACACACAACGACACACACGAAGGAAAAACCACGAGCACGCGCCCCCCCCCACGAGCACGCGTCTCGGCCCGAAACCGAGCTGCCGGGACCGTCCCGCACACACACACAAGCGTCTGTTCAAACTGAAACCTGTGTCGTCAGAACAAGCCAAATACGTATATTTAACTTTAACTCGAAGAACCAGAATTCATCACGAGACTGGACTTCTTCTGTGCGCAGTTGAATTTGGGACTGTGGCCGAATAGTCGTTTCTGTTTAATACACGGTCGACTCACCTTATGTAGTCATGTCACAGAGCTCAACTGGGCACAGCTGAAGAAAAGACCACGTCGCACCCTCCAAATCAGAGAAAGAGACAAGGCCAGACGTCAGGGGTCACCATGTTGAAGGGGTTTCTCATTAGGTGTTCAAATGACCAGTCTCTCTTAGAAAAATGATGAAGATTTATTGACAGACACACAGGTTACAGGTTAACAGAGTTACAGCATGAATAAGCAATTCTTTGTGCACAGAGAATTGTGAGCATTTTGACAGACCTTTCCTCGGCGAGGTTCTTCAAAGAATGCTGCTGATATCTGAGATGTTTGGATCTCTTCAAGCTGCAGTTTGAGCTTCTCTGGTCTCTGATTGGCTCAGAGCACTGATAAGGCGTCCTGGAGCCTCTCGTGCTTGTCAGTTCTATGACCTTGTAGATTTATGGCTGTGGTGAGAAGTCTCTTGAAACTGTGTTCTTTGTTCTGCTTATTTGCTCAGTAAGAGAGTTTTAGAAATGTACCATTAGATGTGTCCTGTGTGCGATGTTAATGTAAATTAATGTCCAGATCCTAGTATGTGTGTGTGGTTTATAAGTACTACTTATTTAGTAGTATGATTCATGTGTTTGTGTGTCTGTGTGCTCTGATCTCCTCAGAAGGCCAAGAGAAGCACAAGGGCATCTGTCCCCTTAGCATGTTATCTGCATCTGAACATCCTGTTTGTTAGATCTAAAAGTATGTCTTATAATGTTGTCTAATTGCATAAACATATGTAAAACAGTTCTGAATACCTTGATTATAAAGCACTTGTGTATTAATCATATACCCAAGTAACAGAGAACGTTAACTAACGTTCTGGTATGGTTCTTACATGGTTCTGTTAGATCACAACGTTCTTAGAACGTTCTTTGAAGGTTTTTACTAACGTTTGAACAAACCTAGATATAACGTTCTAACCTAACGTTCTTAGAACGTTCTTTGAAGGTTTTGACTAACGTTTGAACAAACCTAGATATAACGTTCTAACCTAACGTTCTTAGAACGTTCAACAAACGTTCCCTTTGCCATCTGCCAGTTTCTACACAAAGTATTTTCACACTGGTTTATTTTTCTGTTTTAAACGTTTTGTCAGTTTTTTTAAACAGCTCGAGCTGTTTTTTTATATTGTGTATATTATATATATATATATATATAGTATATTGTTATTATTATTATTGAGCATGCATCAGGGTATTATTATTATCATCATTATTATTATCATTATTCAATTTTATTCTGCGTTACTCCAGGCGTACGTGAAACGTGAAGTACTGCTTTCTGCCCTTTTTTTTTTGTACGTTCCAACCAATCAACGCCACTCTTGCTTATCAGGTTGCATGTGAACTTTGTCCTAACCAATCAACGCCACTCTTGTTTATCGAGGGAAGTAGCATGTCATCATATCCAACCAATCAACGCTTCGCGCGCTTCGTTCAAATGTAGCTACATCCTGTTCATCTGCTGCTGGGACAAGAAGCTGTTGTTGTGGACTCAGCGCTCGTAAAACTTGCTTTTTATTAGACGTCGACTGGTCTGACTCTGGACGACGACTGGACATTCAGTTGGAAGTTGAAGAAGGTAATCGGTTCTGTTTTCTTTATTTGCTAGCTGTTTTAGCCACTTGAATGAACAAAACCTGCTGTTGCTAAAAGCTAAGCTAACAACGAGCTAAAACGGGTGTTTATGCTGCTGAGGCAGATAATTTGAGGCAAGTAAAACACTGCAGGTTAGGTTATTCTAGCGTTTAAATAAGCCATATAATGTATGCTACGAGTTATTTTTTATTTTTTTGGCTTAGTTCCTGGATGGTTTTTCAAAGAGACAAGGCCCCGCATCCTCTCGATGTTGCGTCGCATTAACACACATGCCATAGCCAGCAGAACAATAACCGCAGCCAGGCTGAAATACTAATTTACTTTAAATACGTATTTCAGCAACATACTGTTTTTGTAGCTGCTTAAACAAGAGGCTGAAGGAAGACCTCTCATTCACACAGTCTTGAGAGGTCTTGAGAGTCAATTACTTTCTGACAGTTTCATTAAAGATTTACTGGTACAGTACATGAGATATTTTACTAACAGTTTGAAAGTGGCTGATAGGTAGTTATTTTAGATTTCTTGTAAACCTGTCTTAAAATGTAAGGGGTTCTGGACTTTGCAGGGGTCTGAAACCTGCGGCTCTGGAGCCACATGTGGCTCTTTGGTCCCTCAGCAGTGGCTCTTCCAAGCTTTGATCAAAAATAACTTTAAACTGAATTTTATTTGTTCTTATAACAACAAAAAGGGCTAGTTTTAGCAGTTTTTCCTGTCTTTTCCTTTGCAAATGTGTGAATACTAGAACTAATAGAAGGAGTAAAACATAAGTTAACTTTATTTATTCAAAGTAGGATATTTAATTTTTCCACAATTAAAATAATTTACCTAGACCTGCATAGTTCATTATTTTATTTTTTAATTGGGAAAGATCACATTATTTTTCCTTCTTTATGATAATCTGGTCTTTTTTAGTCTTAAAATGTAAAAATATCAACAAATCATTAGACATTTTCAGCTTTACAATGGCCAGAAAACTACCGGTCAGAAAATTGTCCTCTCACAAACTTAAAGTGGTCTGTGGTGATGTTTAATCATTATTTGGTTAACAAGATCCATGTGTTTTGCAGGTGCCTGTTGTGCCGGATGTAGAAGTCCCAAGGCGAAAGGTGAAGTCTCTACGGACTACCAGCTCAGCCTTGCTGGTTGGAGATCTACGGGAGAGAGTTATTGGCCAATTGAAGTTTGACTGGGAGGCAATCGGGGGCTCATAAAGATGTGGAGTCAAAGCCTTTGGCCAACACAAAGCTTGATACTTGGTGAGTGTATATAATGTAGGACAAAACTCTGCTCTCTCCTCACCATCCTACTACCTCCTGCAGCTCTTCTTCATCAATCACCTGTACATAGGGGTGTAACTAGGGATGTCCCGAGCCGATCACGTGATCCGGAAATCGGTCCCGATCACGTGATTTCAGACTCGACTCGACTCGGGCGTTACACACCGATCAGGGATCGGATATATATGTGTATATTTATTCTAAACACAAACGGGAATATTATATTAACTGTA
>JBBPBX010012515.1:0-30376 GCA_038048925.1 Garcialebias charrua
TATATATATATATATATATATACTGTATATATATTACATATGATTCATTTCTTTTTTACAATCCTTCTACCCACTGTTACATAATAACACAAACAAATAAAATAAATACATGTTAAATGCAAAACATATTATTAATACCTTCACTAAAACCATTTACATTATCCTTAATATAATGAGGGAATGCTGTCTACCAACTATGTATAGGAAGAATAATCTGGTTAAAATTAATACATTTCAAACAAACTAATTTAAAAATGATTTTAATTTAGCAATGTTTAGTCATGTCATCTGGACAGTTTCTTTTTATTTTTTTATTTTTTTATTTTTTGGAGACCCGGGACTGACTGACAGAATTGAATACAATTAAATAAAATCAATTAATTAATTAATTAAGAAAAGTTATTCTCTGTGCCAGTATTTCACAAGACAACACAAATAAAACTATATACAGTACAAATCTAGTACCACAAATAAACAAATAACTATATGAAATCCTAAAATGCAAAAGAGTTTACACAAACACAGATCATGACATATACATGAAATGTTTTTAGACCATTTTTTTTATTAAGAAATCAGTGTACCAGAATAGAGCTCCACTACCATAGCAAATATATGTATACATAAAACGTATAATATAATATATGTGTGATAAAAAGCGATTGGGAACATTTATTATGCAATGCATTCACAAATATTGTATTGATAGTATCAAAATGCATTCACCTTGAAATAATACGAATATAACTAAAACACATTTATGTATTTTAGTATATTCAAGTTAACTTTAATAAATGATCTGTAAAGAGGTAAAAGTGTTTCATACTTGACGGTACATGTTCACGTTTTATACAAATATTATTTTATTTATTTATTGTAATTTAATGGAAGGACCTGATTGAACATTGTTAGATTTGTACCGGGATTAGTGAGCATAAACTGTTGGAATTTATTAGAATTTTATTGTATTACATGTAATCTGCAAATAAACTGATGTAGAGATAATAAAATCTAAAATATATATAAAAAGGAAATAAATCAAAGATAACACTAAATCAAACTTTGGTGCAAACTCTGTGGAAGTCCTTGCTGTTAACCTGATAACAGAGGTTATCTTCCTCATCTGGCCTTGCCCTAAACAACTTTGAGTTATTGCCAGACCACTGTGATGGGGAATTTATTGGAGTCCAGGTCAGAGCTGCATCAGTTTCACTCCAATCAGCACTTCAGCAGCAGGAGATCTCAGACGGATGAAGCCGCTAAAACCTCTGCACGACTCTCCAGAGCTCCTTCAGCTACTCTGTAAAAAAAAAATGGTAAGTAAATTAGGAGCAGGTAAAATGCTTAACAGATTGTAAAGAGTAAAATTGCCCTACCAAAAGTTGTAGTTTGTTTTAATATGCTCTATTATTCCATTTAAACACTGACAGTAAATAGCAAAATATCCAATGGTAATTGTTGTTTATTTATCTATTGAATTCGAAAAATTCCATCTGGACACCGATTTGTCTTTTCTATTTTATTTTGCCTAATTAAAATTCGAAACTTAAAGTACTTACAAAATAAAATAGAAATTTGATTCAAAACAACACAATATGCTTTACGCATGGCTGAGATTGGTTTAGCTACCTTAAGTGTTGATCAGTGATTGTGTTCCAGCACATAAATAAAACATCCATTACACTGCACATATGCTAAATAAAATAAGCTGTGATGGCAGTGTTCACTCAAGCCAAAGAAGATTATTCATGTGAGCTTATTGCCAGGTAGCTTAATGAGAGGCTGAGACCACAGGCGCGACTTCAGCATATGCTTGAATGTCACCTCTGTTTAGATTTTTTTTCTTTCTAAGTGCAAAAAGGTTCAACTTGAGTTCAATTAATGCTTTTCAGTATCTAGTGAGGAAATAATATCTCATGTTTTCTTAGCATTGAGTGCAATCCATTTATGAGATTGCAAATCTTCCAAATATGATAAGCATAAACATAAAGACCTTTAATATTTTTTAACCTCTGTTGGTCTCTCAAATTCACATATGTGATTTTAGCTTGACACAACTTATAAATTATAAATCAAATGTTTTGCTTCAAGTTAAATAGTGGCTCCAATGTATCCCTGTCCAATTCAGAATTTAATTCAAAGTTTTGCATCTAACCTACAAAGCTCTCAACACCCTAGCTCCATCTTATATCACATACCTTATTCTCCATATTTTTTCCAACAGAGCACTTCGCTCTCAGACTGCAGGCTCACTTGCGGTTCCTAGAGTTCCAAAAACAGAATGGTATGAAGATTTTTCAGTTATCAGGCTCCTCTCTTGTGGAACCAACTTCCGGTTTCTATCCGTGAGGCTGACACATTTTCCAGTTTTAAGAACGGGGCTTAAGACTTTCCTTTTTGATTATGGCTGGCTTGTTATGTTGCCATAGGCTTAGACTACTAGAGGACAAATAGACTTCCATGAATCCATCCATTACCTTTACCCACTTCTTCCATTTTGGGTCACGGGGGTCGCTGGTGCCCATATCCAGCAGGCACTGTGCGAGGGGCGGGGGACACCATGGACAGGTCTCCAGTCCATCACGGGGACACATAGAGAAAAACGAGACAAGCAACCATTCACTCTCTCACTCACACCTAGAGACAATTTAGATTTATCAATCAGCCTAACATGCATGTTTTTGGTCTGTGGGAGGAAACCAGAGTACTCTGAGAAAACCCATGGATGCAAAGAGAGAACGTGCAAACTCCACCCAGAAAGGTCCCTGGACCGGTATTTGTACCAGGGTAACCTGCGCTGAGAGGCAGCAACTTTACCAGTTGTGCCACCATGCTGCCAAAAAATTGGCACCATTTCCTTAAATGAGTTAATAAAATGTAATAATTTTCTTTTGATACTATAGTAATCCCTCATTTATCGTGGGGATTCCATAACCTGAAGCCCCACAATAAGTGAAAAACCGCAATATAGGGATAGTGATACAAGTAGGAAGTAGTTGTTTATTTTAGTATTCAAATATTAAGGCATTTTAAACCCTTTCCACACTCTTGCAATATTCTAAACATTGGGCCTCATGCACGAACATGTTCGTATTTTTATCCTAAATTTCTCTTACTTTTGTTCGTACGAAGCGTTCGTACGAACATGCCACGTCAGATTCAACAAACTCTTCTATCCTCAGGAAAAGTGTGTAAATGAGCTGCGTACTATGATGAATCCCACCTGTTCTATCAACCTGCGCGTGCACGCGGAGAGGTTATTTACATAATCCCCACCCCTCAAAACACCATATAAGGCTACGTTTCCTGCCTCTGACAGCAGGACGGTCCGTTCATAAAATGACAGCGAAAAATAAAAAGAAGAACTCTACAGGTGCGGAGATTGAAGTTCTGCTCTCCTTGATCGAGAAAAGAAAATCTGTCCTTATTAGCAGCGTCACTCATGGGAGTAAATGACCAACTAATGCCAAAGAATGTTTGTTTATAATAAATGTGGACCTTAAAATATGCATGCGTCCTGGTGGCTCACTGGGTAAAGCAGTGCGCTGTTAGGTACTCCTAACCTTATCGAGACCTCGTGGGTTCGATTCCCACAAGGTATGACTATTTTTTTTGTCCTTCTTTCTTTAGATTATTTATTCATTCCAGATTAAAAAGACTTTATGCTTCATTTCTTGTTGTATTGTAAATCGTTTTCTTGTGTTTTTTAAATCTGGAATTCATTCAACCTTTATTTAGTCAGGTAAATCTTTTGAACCTCATGGGCTCATTTACGAAAGCGACCTGCTAAAACTAAAGAACAATGAACAGCAATGGTAGAATTTCCTTAAACAATAAACAATAAACAAACAAACAATAAACAATAGAAAACAAAAGAGAGAAGAAAAAAAAAAGATTATTATTATTATTATTTTTTTAACAAAGTAACAAAAAAACTAGCAAAACATTATAAGGTAGACGTATAAAATCAAAGACAGGAACAAATCTGCATTGGTTTTTGGAATGAATTAAAAGGAGAAAAAAAAATGTTGTCCCATGTAGAAATTGAACCCATAAGGTTCGGAACTGCGACGCAACGCTCTTCTCTTTGAGCTATCTGAGACATATGACTGCAACAGGAGGAGGTCAATGTAAAGTCTGCGTTACCGAAGTCTGCGTTACCGAGACAAATTAAACTTAAATTAATTCATAATTTAAGTTGGTTTCAGTTTGAGATCTTCATATTAATATTGTAGTGTTAGAAAACGGCATTGATAACAAATTGATTTTAATTTAAATACTTTAATCCGTTAGTCATTATTACATTTAAAATTATAATTCGACTTCAAACAGAACCTATTGTCAAAAACAATTGTGGTGCGTGACTTTTTTAAACTCTAAATATTTTCTAAATAACGAAATATGAAGTTATTAGTGGAGAAATTCCGTCTGGATGACAGCAGACTGACGCTCCTAAAATATACGACAGGTCCGGACCACTCGTAAATTTTGTTCGTATCTGAAAAAAATCGTAGGATACGAAAACATTGTTGAATGCCACAAATGATCCTAAATCACTCGTACGCACAGTTTAAGAACAAATCTGTGCGTACGAACGGTTCGTGCATGAGGCCCATTGTTTCTAAACTCTAAATGCTCTAAAATAACACAGCATGTCACAATTAGCCTATCTCTGCCTCCGTTGCTCTCAGCCACCTGCAAGAGTTTTTTGGCCACGCCCACTTATCCGCTATGCACAGAGAACAGCAGATCAGCTGCAGCAGGAAGCTTATCCTGCAGTATGGGCTGCACAAAAGGGCAGCAGTTGCTAAATAATTGTAACTAATTTATTTTAAATCAAAATTGCATGCGGATCCTGCAGCTCATCCATCAATCAGCCAGTTATGTGTCAGGTCCAATCTTATTTTGAAAACATGCGATAAAGCGAGTCCGCAAAAAACGATCTGCAAAGTAGCGAGGGACTACTGTATTTCTATTTAACATATGATTCTCGACCTGCTATTGTGTATCTGTTCCTTCTTCCCACTTCTTCCCATTTTTTTCTTTCTTGAAGGATATTCTTTTTCCATACTCATCCACCCGGTCGCTGCGGTCACAGAACAGTAATCTCCTTCACATTCCGAGAACCAAATTAAGGACCATGGGAGACCGGGCTTTCAGTGTGGCTGCCCCCCGCCTGTGGAACTCTCTTCCTGACTGTCTGAGAGCCCCACAGTCTGTGGTTGACTTTAAGAGCGGCTTGAAGACCTTTCTTTTCAACCGAGCATACTCTACCTCCTCATGATTCTACTTTTGATCTTAGTTGATACTGTTATTGATTTTACTTGTTTTACTTGTTTTATTGACATTTAATTCTGTTGCACTTTGTAGCACTTTGAGATTTTCATTAATGAAAAGTGCGTTATAAATTGAATTCATTATTATTATTATTATTTTTTCAAACCCAGCTGGTCGAAGCAGATGGCCATTTGTTCTGAGCCCTGGTTCTGCGAAACGTTTCTTCCTCATGCAGAAGTTTTTACTTTCCACTGTTCCCTTCCTGCTCGCTCAAGATGAAAGTTCTGTGATGGAGTTAAAGTCAAAGCAGTCTGCTCCTCAGATAAATAATGTCATTTTGTATATATTAATATTTCTATTCTGTGACCTGAGATGACTTATGATGTGACTTGGTGCTGTATAAATGAACTGAATTTA
Organism: Garcialebias charrua; assembly: GCA_038048925.1. Taxonomy (NCBI): domain Eukaryota; kingdom Metazoa; phylum Chordata; class Actinopteri; order Cyprinodontiformes; family Rivulidae; genus Garcialebias; species Garcialebias charrua. The sequence continues at coordinate 5,695 of JBBPBX010012515.1, forward strand.
ATTTAAATAAATACATAAACGCATACATCAATCAAACTGTTTTAGCTCGACAATAGACAATGACACAGCTGTTTATTTTCAAACTAAAACAGTTGCTAAGGCTTTCCAGCTTTTGCAATCCACATTTGACATCATCCAGTCAGATTTGTTCTGTCTCAAACTTGTCTTTAATGCTGATAAAACCAAAGGGATGCTTTTTTTCAAACAGGAAGTTGGTCCCAGCAGTTCTTCCTCTGATTTTATCTTCAAATGGTGTCCCTATTGAGTTTGTTGATTCCTATAAATATTTGGGTATCCTGGTCAATTTGCATCTCTCTTTTAAACTCCATGTGGAAAACCTAGTAAAGAAACTGAAAGTTAAACTGGGTTTCTTTTTCAGAAACAGATCATGTCTAACTGAATTCTAGGAAATGCCTTGTATCTGTGACTTTCCTTCCCTCCATTGATTACAGTGACATTATCTACATGAATGCTCCTATAAGCACCCAGCAGATGTTGGATGCTGTCTATCATGGTGCACTAAGATTCATAACTGGCTGTGATTATCGTACCCTGTATTCATTGGTTAACTGGACATCATTAACCTCACACAGACACTTCCACTGGTACATTTTCATGTTTAAATCCCTTCTTGGTATGCTGCCTTCATACATCATAGTTGCCTTCATACATCCTACATGTCTCTGCATGAGTGCAGCTACAGCGTGCACTCTCAGGACATGATTACCTGCAGTGTTCCGTCAGTGAGGACAGAATTTGGCAAAAGAGCCTTCTACTAATAATTAATTCAATTTATAACGCACTTTTCATTACTGAAAATCTCAAAGTGCTACACATATATTGAATGCTACACACATTCATAAACCGGTGGTGGCAGACTACCATGCAAGGTGCTTTCCAGTCCTACCGGGAGCAACTCAGGGTTAAGTGTCTTGCCCAAGGACACAACGACACATGGTGCGGGTCCCGGGAGTCGAACCGCCAACTTTCCGATAGGGAGACGACTGCCCTTACCACTACGCCACGGCCGCCCTGCTTCCTGGAATATCTTCTACTTGTTTTATTGACATTTAATTTCTGTTGCACCGTGTAGCACTTTGAGATTTTCATTAATGAAAAGTGCGTTATAAATTGAATTCATTATTATTATTATTATTATTATTATTATCTTACAAAAAGATCTGAAGCTCTCGACCTTGACCTCTCTAATTGGTTTTAAGAATCTGTTGAACTCCAGGCAAGAACCAATGCAGACATAATAATAATAATAATTAATAATTTGTCACATTTGTCATCTGTGTATGTTTCCCATAGTTGACAGATGAAATTGGTCTTCTGCCTTTAACCCAACCACCACCAGGTGGTGCAGCGAGCAGCCATAGTCAGCGCTCGGGGAGCTGGAGAATTAGGTGTGCATAGACACCCCAAGGTGTGTAGTGGCCGGGGTGCGAACCCGCTTCCTTCGGGTCCCAAGTCAAAAGCCTTAGCCACTACACCATCATGTTACTGTTTTTAGTTTTTTACATTTGCCTTATCATCTAGCTGCTTTGCTACTTGTCAACATTTTTTTTTTACTTGTTTCAAAAAACAAAACAAAAATATGTATGCCTCTCTTATGACTGTCTGTTGTTGTCCACTGTTGTCATCATTATTTGCAGTGGTGGGCACAGACCGCTAGAGAGCGCTAAAGCGCTATTCCGCTTACAGTGGACCTAAACTTTTTGTCAGCGTTTTTGTGAATTGACTAACTTTTATAATTCATAAGCGGATTTATGCTATTTTTATTTAAAATGCAGTACCGCTAATAACTAATTATCTATCAGTAAAAACCAATAAACTTATTTACAAGCTTTTATGCTGCTTGTTTTTTACCTTTTTCCCCACGTAAACAGCAGAGGAGGAAAGGGTGTGAGGGGGAGGGGGGCAGAGCTGAGAACAGACTCGGCTCTACCATGTAGGTAAATGCCTGGGGGTCCCATTTCAGCAGTGGCCCCGGCCCCGCCTCGCCCCGTGCAGTCACCTACATCACTAACATTGCTCATGCTTGTTAATGTACATTTAACATAAAAATAATTATAGTTACGATGAAAACGATCATTAAATACGCAATAAAAAAAACGGTCGATTTCTTTATCCCCCTACTAAAAATGGACTATTCCATCTTGACAACTTCCGGGTCATAGTTGAACTCAGGGGCTAATTCTGTAGCTGGCTGCGCTCGGTGTCTTCATAAATCCGTAAATAACCCGCTGTTTCAAGCCAAATTAACGTGGCCGGATGATTTTATTGTGTGTTTTGTGATGACCATTCGACGGTGAGTCGTTATTTTTATGTATTTTAGTTACTTTTCATTAAATCTGTTGACTACCTATAGACGCTAACTGTGTCTGCCTGTTACACCGGTAGTGCTGGGTTACTAATGAAATCCGTAAATAACACCGCTGTTTCAAGCCAAATTAACGTGGCCGGAGGAGTTTATTGTGTGTTTTGTGTCGACCATTCGACGGCGAGTTGTTAGTTTCATGTATTTTGGGTTACTTTTATGTATAAATGCGGTGGCGACACACCCGTGTATTTGAGATTTAAACGTGGTTTTAGGGATTAAAAGATCATTCTATTTTTTGTTAATTTCGTGGCCCAATAGAATATATGTACGTAAAGTATTAAATAAATCCTTTGATTTTTGTAATTTCATCCTTTTAGGATCATTTTTGTTACTTTACAGTTGGCAGTGTAGTGCAAATATTGATAACGCTGCCGGCTATATATAAATATATATAATATATATATATATATATATATATATATATAATATATATATATATATATATATATATATATATATATATATATATATATATATATATATATATATATATATATATATATATATATATATATAATATATATATATATATATATATATATAATATATATATATATATATATATATATATATATATATATATATATATATATATATATATATATATATATATATATATATATATATATATATATATATATATATATATATATATATATATATATATATATATATATATAATATATATATATATATATATTATATATATATAATATATATATATATATATATATATATATATATATATATATATATATATATATATATATATATATATATATATATATATATATATATATATATATATAGAAATATATAAATAGCGGATTAGATTAGCTTCCCCTAATTTTCATAAGACATTTGTGCTTTTGAAATTGTGGACCTAAAAAAATTGATAAGCGTTTTAGAAATTGTGGAACTAATTTTTTAATTAGCGGTACCCGCCTTTGATTATTTGTTGAAAACATGTCTTTCTTGTAAATGAGTCCTTAAAGTGAAACTGAACACAGGTTGAGACGGTAACTCCTCCCCCAGGCCAGATTGAAAATTTCCCTCAAAATAGGCGTGTCGAGAGACAAGCAGGGGAGGAGGTTGGGGTTGTCCTGTGTTCACGCCCCCTCTAGTGGTAAACTCCCAACCCTCCCCAAATTTAGATTTCAAAATGGCGGATAGTCACGTCTTCAGTAAGTAAATGCCTAAACTTGTGGAACATGTCCTGTTTGGGTTTAAACATTGTGGCAAAATGAATCCGAAGATCTTTTTAATTAATTTGTTAATCATTAAGGCTAAATTTCATATACACAAATGTAAATTTTCAAAGAAAAAAAACTGATTTCTCTGTTTTTTTTAATTGAATTTAAACAATATTTACTTACAATTAGACCCTCAACCAATCAAAAAGCAAAAACAACATGGGCTTGCTCTCAACTTGGGATTATGGCTGAACTTTTACATTAAAACATTTTTTGTTGATATTGTTATTCATTTATTTTTTATTCTATACATCAGACTTGGTGCATGTGTTACATATTGTACAATTGTTCTATTTTTGCAAAAATAATATGACTGTAACTTCCAAAAAAAAAAAAAGCCTAAACTTGTACTAAAATAACAGTTGTAAAATGTTGTTGCGTGTATTTAATCACACACAGTATGCTTCTGAACACAGAACACATTAAAAACGTGTTTAGCTGCATGGCATGCGGTGTACGGCTGTGTTTTTGTCTTTGTTTGGATCACAAGTGTTGTAGGCCAGCTGCAGTGACTTTAATTCACCACATCTTATTACTTAGCACATTACAAAAGTAACGTTTCATAATATATTTTATTTTAAAATATTGATTTCATCTACCCTCGATTTTTTTGACGTTTTGGCTTAATTTTAATATGCAACCTAGAACTGAACACACGTTTTTTGAATTTACTATAAATGAGCACTAAACAGTGGTAAAGTGGTACTAGACTTCTTAACAAACAGACCACAGTCCGTGAAGATCCACAACTTCTCCTCCTCCACCATCACCCTCAGCACTGGCTCTCCTCAAGGATGTGTGCTGAGCCCTCTTCTGTTCACTCTGCTCACATATGATTGTACAGCCACACATCCAGGCTGTCATATTGTTAAGTTTGCAGATGATACAGCTGTGGTGGGATGCATCACAGATAATGATGAATCCAGCTACAGACAGGAGGTGGAACATCTGGAGAGCTGGTGCAAAGAGAACAACCTTCACATGAATGTGAAGAAGACGAAGGAGATGATTGTGGACTTCAGAAGGAACAAACACACCCACACCCCACTGTATATAGGTGGATCTGCGGTGGAGGTGGTCTCCAGCTACAAGTACCTGGGTGTACACTTGAATGATAACCTCAGCTGGAGCAATAACACCACCAGCCTGATCAAGAAAGGACATCAAAGACTCTACTTCCTCAGACGGCTGAGACGAGCTGGTCTGAGAAGCTCAGTCCTCACCTCGTTCTACAGGTGTGCAGTGGAGAGCGTCCTGTGCTCCAGCATCAACGTGTGGCATGGAGGCTGCACAGTTGCAGAGAGGAAAGCTCTACAGAGAGTGGTGAAGGCTGCACAGAAGTCTGTGGGAGTCAGTCTCCCCACCATCACAGACATTTACACCTCCAGATGCAGAAAAAGAGCCACCTGCATCATGAAAGACCTCACTCACCCAGCACACTCACTCTTTGCACCACTCCCCTCGGGACGGAGGTTGAGGAGCATCAAATGTAGAACCACTAGACTGAGGAACAGCTTCTACCCTGAGGCTGTCAGACTCATGAATAAATAAATAATAAGAATAAACACTGCAAAATGTCACATCATGTTGATACTGATCTGTTTCTTGTTGCTGCGTTCATCTGTGACCATCTGCTCATAATGACTCATGTTCGTGCTGCTGTTTATAATGATGTTTTTCTACTACATTAGGGCTTAGTGTATTACTAGCTGATGTCTCTCTTAGTTAATCCTAGATGTTATTATTGTTTTTCTCTTGCATTTGTTGTTGGATGTAACTGGGACCCTGTGTACATAATCTCGTTTTCAACACATGTACTACATGCGGTGCAAATGACAATAAATTCTCTCTGACTCTGACTCTGACTAAAATCTTTTATTTGTTTTCCAAAGATCCGTGTTTAGAAACATTCTATAAGCTTGTATATTTGTTAGGACGTGTATACAGTATTTGTTTAAGCTATTTGTCGGCAAATCAAAACTGAGCACAGCTGGTAAGATTTATTAGAAATAATGTTTTTTTTTTTTTAATGCAAACCAAACAAATTGCAATGAATTTAACAATACTGTATCCTTTCAAATGTTTTTTTCAGAGAACTGTGATGACTCAAGCACCCATGCAGCAGCCACGCAGAGTAATTGCAGCCAGGATTACTTTAACCAAGACGATCCCATGATGATGCAGAGAGTCTCGGCCAGAGCTGCTGCTTCTCCTGAGACCTGCATCCATGACAATGTTGGTACAGCTGAGACCCTGGTGTTTGTTTCTGGCTGGCAGGTGCAGCATCTTGAAGGTGGTTGGGACTGCTTTCTCTTCTGTCCACTGCATCCATACAGAGGAGCTGGAGGTGGTGTCCCGTGTGACATGACACATAACCTTTTGTTGTTTTGAATTAACTTACTGTTAATAAAATGATTAATAAACAACTAGTTTTTGTAATCAATTTCTTTCTTTATTTATTTATTGCCTCATGCATGAGGACAAATCTGGGACACGTTGCAGCAGTGGACCTCACACTCACTCCATCCCGACCCTGGATATTTGCAGTCCTGAAAAGAGAAAAGATCAAAAGTTTAATCTGAGTAAATGTAACATTTTAATGGAGAAAGATGTTGATTCAAAATTTCACAGTGTCAACAAATCCCCAAAATGTTGGGACAGGTAGCAATGAAGAAATAAACAAGAATTAATGTTGCATAAACTTTTTTTAAACTTTTTAATAAATAAATAATGTCATATAATGTCCACCATAATAAAAGTAATAAATAAAGTAATAAATAAAAACATAATAATTAAATAATAATATTAATACCTGCAGACAGAGGGTAGGGTACAAAAGTAATAAATAAAAAATGAATACAGTACCTGGTGAATCAGCTCATGTCACCTCCAAAGTGACATGTCAACATGTCTCCTTGATGCTTGATGTCTGTGAAGCACGGCTCAGATTCCCTGGATGTGTAACGCCTCATGGATCTAAAAACAAAAAACTAATTTTAATCACCTTACAAACAAGCATACTGTACTTGAGAAACATTACTGTTTTCACTTTGTTGATCTGTCAAACAGATGACCCAGTGCAAAATAAATACTGCTGCCCATGATACTCAATTCACCAAGTACATATTATTTTATAAATACCTTTGATCCACAACATTATTTGCAGCAAAAGAACACCGTGTCTAAAACATCGTAACTAGTACAACAGCTAAAATTAGCAACAGCAAGTCTCCATTGGTTTTTGATGTCACGGTCTTCCTTATCTGAGTTCATAAGAGTTCACACACTCTGCGGTGTTCATAAGAAACACTAGATTTTTAACATTTAAACACAACTACAACACAAACTAACGTTGATCAGCAACAGAACGCCACGACCTTATGTGGGGCCACACCGAAGCAAGGCTGCAGGCCGCAATAAACAGCACATGAAGAAACACGTCATACACTCAAAAGATAAATTATGGAATGGAAAGGTGTAAGATGGTACTCACCTCCAAACGGATTGTACCCTGATGGTGTAAGGGTGGGTGAACATCAGTTTGAAGAGCTTTCTTGGAACATTGTGGCTCTTCTATGCTAATGCTATGTTGCTAATCGCTAATCCAACCCCTGAACTCTGGAGGGGGAGTGACCTTCTCGGGGAGTGGCTCCATTTTTATACACAGGCAGCAGAGGATGTGACGAAATTGTGTGGAAATTAATGACTGTGCGAATCGTAAACCAATGAGAAAATCAGGGTGCAATACCACAGTTCAACCCATAGGACCACAAATACTCGTTTTTAGACCAAATATTGCCGATTTTAACTAATACGAACAATTTCATGAAAATTAACACAAAAATAGTGCTCTGAAACATTTTAAACACATTCTAGGAAGTTTATCAGCTAAAAAAAACGTTAAATTTGGGTTTTGTTTCACTTTAAGGCTCAATGATATTAACCTGCTTAAATAAAGGTTGAATGAATGAATCCATATTATTTATTGGCAGAATAGTATGTTAACTTTTTCAGATGCTTCTCATTATGCCATCCAAACTAATTCTCAGTCAGTGGTGGTTCTAGCATGAAAGGTGCCCTGGACAAGAGTCTCTAACTGCACGTAGAGATAAATCTTTCTCCAGCTCTCTTTTCTCCTTCTTGCACAATTGTGTGTGATGCCAGAACAAAACAGGAAAGCTCACAGTTCCCAAATGACTGGTCATGCAAATGTGATATAAAACTTGCTTGAGGTAAAAATGATTTAACTTTATTGTTTTTCTTTATTTTTTTTCTTTATTTTTTTTACACTCATGCTGCCCCTGAAAATCTGCTATAGGCAGTGATCCAAATCACCCCTATTAAAAAAATGCTACTGTTGTCATTGGGGATTCTACATCTCTCCATCCTGCTGGGTCAGCTCTTTAAAAAAAAAAAAAAAAAAACTAATTATAGTGTAAACAATCTATAATTCAAGGCCACACAGCTGTTTACAAAGTTAAGCAAAGTTAGAGGTGTATGTAGGTCAGTGGATGACCAGTTGATTGATCTGAGCAAAGTGATGGTGAATGAGATTTGAAGATCAACAGAATAATTTTTATTTTTTGGCAGATTTATGAACTTTCCATTTTGTTTGGCTGTTTGGGTGGGTGGGAAAGCAATAGACTTCTATAACAGTCTTTGGATGGGAGGTGTGGTGTGGCCTGTAGACATCACAAGTTCATCACTGGGCCAGTGCAGTAGCAAAACCATGCATGGACACACTCATTATAATGATCAGTTTAGAAGCCCAGAATAACATGTTTTTTTTTCTGTATGTTTTTGTTTTTAATTGTAGTAAACAGCTCAAATATTCATGGACAACACAAATATTTTCAAAAAGCAATCCAATTCCCCTCCCCTCCAAAAAATAAAATAAATAAATAAATCAATCAATCAAAATAGACAAAGACACTTTTGCTATAAAAGACCTCCTGCTGCACATGTAAACTGGTTGGGCAAACTCCCACGCACCCTCCAGGACCCTGCTGAGGGTGTAGAGCTGGTCTAGTGTTCCACGACCAGGACGAAAACCACACTGCTCCTCCTGAATCCGAGGTTCGACTATCCGACGGACCCTCCTCTCCAGAACCCCTGAATAGACCTTACCAGGGAGGCTTAAGAGTGTGATCCCCCTATAGTTGGAACACACCCTACGGTCCCCCTTTTTGAATAGGGGAACCACCACCCCAGTCTGCCAATCCAAGGGAACTGCCCCCGATGTCCACGCGATATTGCAGAGTCGCGTAAGCCAACACAACCCCACAACATCCAGAGCCCTAAGGAACTCAGGACGAATCTCATCCACCCCCGGAGCCCTGCCACCACGGAGCTTTTTAACCACCTTGGCGACCTCAGCACCAGAGATTGGAGAGCCCGACCCAAAATCCCCAGGCTCCGCTTCCTCAGTGGAAGACGTGCCAGTAGGATTGAGGAGGTCTTCGAAGTATTCCGCCCACCGACTCACAACATCCCGAGTTGAGGTCAACAGCACGCCATCCCCACCATAAATGGTGTTGGTCGCGTACCGCTTTCCCCCCCTGAGACGCCGGATGGTGGACCAGAATCGCCTCGAAGCCGTACGGAAGTCATTCTCCATGGCCTCTCCGAACTCCTCCCACGCCCGAGTTTTTGCCTCAGCAACCACCCGAGCCGCATGCCGCTTGGACTGCCGGTACCTATCTGCTGCTTCCGGGGTCCCACAGGCCAAAAAGGCCCAATAGGACTCCTTCTTCAGCTTGACAGCATCCCTCACCGCCGGTGTCCACCACCGGGTTCGAGGGTTGCCACCACGACAGGCACCAACAACCTTGCGGCCACAACTCCGATAAGCTGCCTCGACAATAGAGGCGCGGAACATGGCCCACTCGGGCTCAATGTCCCCCGCCTCCCTCGGAACGTGTTCAAAGCTCTCCCGGAGGTGGGAGTTAAAGCTCCGTCTTACGGGAGACTCTGCCAGACGTTCCCAGCAGACCCTCACAATACGTTTGGGCCTGCCAGGTCTGACCGGCATCCTCCCCCACCATCGGAGCCAACTCATCACCAGGTAGTGGTCAGTTGACAGCTCCGCCCCTCTCTTCACCCGAGTGTCCAAGACATGCGGCCGCAGATCAGATGAGACGACAACAAAGTCGATCATCGAACTGCGACCTAGGGTGTCCTGGTGCCAAGAGCACATATGGACACCCTTATGCCTGAACATGGTGTTCGTTATGGACAATCCATGACGAGCACAGAAGTCCAACAACAGAACACCACTCGGGTTCAGATCAGGGGGGCCGTTCCTCCCAACCACACCCCTCCAGGTCTCACTGTCATTGCCCACGTGAGCGTTGAAGTCCCCCAGCAGAACAAGGGAGTCCCCAGGAGGCGCACCCTCCAATACCCCCTCCAAGGACTCCAAAAAGGGTGGGTAATCTGCACTGCCGTTTGGCGCATAGGCACAAACAACAGTCAGAGCCCGTCCCCCCACACGTAGGCGAAGGGAGGCTACCCTCTCGTAGTGGACTTGGAGAAGGCATTCGACCGCGTCCCTCTGGGGGTTCTGTGGGAGGTACTCCGGGAGTATGGGGTACCAGGCCCTTTGATATGGGCTGTTAGGTCCCTGTACGACCGGTGTCAGAGCATGGTCCGCATCGCTGGCAGTAAGTCAGGCTCGTTTCCGGTGAGAGTTGGACTCCGCCAAGGTTGCCCTTTGTCACCGATTCTGTTCATAACTTTTATGGACAGAATTTCTAGGCGCAGCCAAGGTGTTGAGAGGATCCGTTTTGGTGGCCTTAGAATCGCTTCTCTGTTTTTTGCAGATGATGTGGTCCTATTGGCTTCATCAGATCGTGATCTACAGCTTTCACTGGAGCGGTTTGCAGCCGAGTGTGATGCGGCCGGGATGAGGATCAGTTCCTCCAAATCCGAGGCCATGGTCTTGAGCCGGAAAAGGGTAGCATGCCTCTCCGGGTCGGGGAGGAGGTCCTGCCCCAAGTGGAGGAGTTTAAGTATCTCGGGGTCTTGTTCACGAATGAGGGAAAACTGGAGCGTGAGATCGATAGGCGGATAGGTGCAGCGTCCGCAGTGAAGCGGGTGCTGTACCGGTCTGTCGTGGTGAAGAGAGAGCTGAGTCAAAAGGCAAAGCTCTCAATTTACCGATCGATCTACGTTCCCACCCTCATCTATGGTCATGAGCTCTGGGTTATGACCGAAAGAACGAGATCTCGGATACAAGCGGCTGAAATGAGTTTTCTCCGCAGGGTGTCTGGACTCTCCCTTAGAGATAGGGTGAGAAGCTCAGTCATCCGGGAGGGACTCGGAGTAGAGCCGCTGCTTCTCCACATCGAGAGGAGCCAGTTGAGGTGGCTCGGGCATCTGGTTAGGATGCCTCCTGGACGCCTCCCTGGTGAGGTGTTCCGGGCATGTCCCACCGGGAGGAGACCCAGAGGAAGACCCAGGACACGCTGGAGGGACTATGTTTCTCGGCTGGCCTGGGAACGCCTTGGGATTCCCCCAGAGGAGCTGCTCCAAGTGGCTGGGGAGAGGGAAGTCTGGGCCTCCCTACTTAGGTTGCTACCCCCGCGACCCGACCCCGGATAAGCGGAAGAAAATGGATGGATGGATGGACCTCCTGCTGCATAATGTCATGTCAGAAAAAAGACTTACTTGACTGTTAATAGTGTTTTTTATAATAATAATAATGTCTTGTCTGTCATCTGTGTATGTTTCCCATACTCAGACAAAATTTGTCTCTGCATTTACCCCAACCACCACCAGGTGGTGCAGTGAGCAGCCAGAAAGGGCCCAGGGAGCTGGAGAATTAGATGTGCACTCATAGACACCCCAAGGTGTGTAGTGGCCGGGACGCGAACCCGCGTCCTTCGGGTCCCAAGTCAAAAGCCCTGCCACTACACCATCTTGGCTCCTATTATATTTATAGTTGTTATAAAAAATAGTTATCTTCAAATGTTGAACCTAATTACAGCTCTTCATTCTCTCTATATTTTTATTTAAACTTCCTTGAGTTTCTAAAACTGAATGAGAGGCAGATAACTCAAGAAGCGTTAGCAGCTATCTGGGTTAATACCAGCTCTATGTTCAACTCCAAGAAGTTTTATAACCAAATTAGGTTTTGTTGTTGTTGTTTATTTGTTAAGTTTAAAGTAAGTGCTTGTTCAGTTTGTCTCTGGTCTTCCAGGCTTCTGTATAGGTCACATGATGCATTTTTCTACATTTCCATAGTTTATTTTACTGTTATACTATTTTAAGATTGCATACAGACAAATGTAACATCACTGTTCAAGTTGGCTTTCCGTGTCTTCAACCATCTTGCTGAGAATGGGTCAAGGCGGAAGTTGCTGAGGAATGATAATGTGCAACCTTGTTTATTTGCTTCTTTACAGGGGCATGTGTAATATTCAAAACCTATTTAGATTAATTCCCCCCAAGTAATTAAAAAAAATAATAATGTCAAAAAAGAACATGCATGCATGTTTTCAAGAACTTTTGATATTTTGAACCATATTTCCTGCATGTTGTATACTGTACATGTACAGTATATACTACTTTGGCTGATTACTGATTATAATACTCAAAATTATTCCTATTGGTTATATTTCTATACCACAAAGGAAACTACATCTTTATTTACATACCTAATAAAGCTGTAAGGCCCTCTGGACGGTTTCTTCACTCTGATGAAGTCTTTTGGATGAAAGACAAAATATTTCAACAAAAATAATCCGTCCAGAGACCCTGACTTAACTTTGTTGGATTTTTCTACCGTGATTGAGCATGAATCAGGATCTTTATTTAAATAGATACTATAAACACATTTATTGTTCAAACTAATGCAAAGTTGTACAACTAGTGATCACTTATTTGTGCTAATTAAAGCAAACAATTAGAATAAATTAATACTTTTGATATTACCGGTATGTTATATAAAATAAATTCCATAAAATGGGATTTCAGCTATTTTCTTTACAATAACCACAAAAGAACATTTATTTTGTGATACATTTATCAGCATCACTGCAGAGTATTAGAGTACTTGTAGAAAGACTTTCCTTCAAGATGGTGTGGTACCGTGAGCATCTGGGCTCAGTCAGGAATCCTCCCCATTCATTCCATGAAAAAAGATTAAGATGAGCGGGAAATGGACCTCATCTCTCATTGTGATTAATGTCCACCAAGTATAATTAAATACTTTTAGTTAATTCCCTATCTCCACTCCCCATAACCATTTTGAATCATTTCCTCCACTTACCTCTGTGTGATTAAATGTCTTCATTATGGCCTTCACCAAGTTGAATTATACATGTGGTTGTGCAATGCATTTCATTGAAATCTGGTTACGTTACTGTTTTAGAAGACAAGTTGGGCTATTAAAAACATATATTAAATGTCTGGTGGCTTTATTTTTGACATCTCACGTTATTATTAAATCGTTATTGTTGTTTTAATATAACACTTTATGTATGTGTGTGTCGTGTTTTCTAGCTAGGCTGTATTTGTTTAGAGCTTTATTTATTCCAGTATTATCTAAAAAAGCTAAGTATGGTCCTTTGGACATTCAAAAAAACAAAACAAAAGAAAGCAACAACAAAAAAACTGTAGAAACGTTTCGCCTTTCGACCGAAAGACTTCCTCAGTCTGAGGTGATGTATTCAGCTCAGTCTTATAAATAGCACCCTCTCACAAGCCGTTTTCGCATTGCATGGCCCTCCCCAGTCCGGCTCGTCTCTGGTCCGCCCAGAGCCAGCCCTGGCCCGCCGCCGTTCATTACGCATTATCTGGAGAGCAAGCCTTGAAGTGGGTGGGGTGTTCACTTGACGTGGGTTGAGTGTTCACTTGACGTGGGTGGAGTGTTCTTGTGTGCGCGCTTACAGTGTTTTAAGAGCGGACACGCCGCTAAAAAATGTTTGTTAGCTGAATATATAAATAAATTTTTGTTAGTGACTGATTATAATTCAGCCTATGTTAGGACGTAAATAACACGAAGCGCGCACCCATAGCCTACATAGCATTTCCGCCTTTCAGCGCGAATGCTGAAGTTCTATAATATATAACTAATATTCTCTAACTCTTGCGCGTAGCCAGGGTTTTAAAATATAACTCATAATCTCTAAATCATGCGTGCGCCAGAATTTTACAAGAGGCAAATCCTTCATAAGAAAGGTGGACTCCAAAAAACTAATAAGCCACCGTGGCTGAATGGAATAAGCTCTCGGCTATAAGCTCATATTTTATCTTGACCCATAGGCTATGAGTTCGAATCTCAGCTGGGTCAAGTTATTTTACGTTTGTCTTTTATTGGAGAAAATAAAAAGAAGTAGTGTGTTAACATAACACAAACTACTTATTTTTATTTTCTCCAATAAAAGACAAACGCAAAATAACTTGACCCAGCTGAGATTCGAACTTGTAGCCTACGGGTCAAGATAAAATGTGAGCTTAAAGTCGAGAGCTTATCCATTTGCGCCACGGCGGCTTATTAGTTTTTTTTGAGTCAACCTTTCTTATGAATGATTCGCCGCGTGTAAAATTCTGGCGCGCGCAGGATTTAGAGATTATCAGTTATATTTTAAAACCCTGGCTACGCGCAAGAGTTAGAGAATATTAGTTATATATTATAGAACTTCAGCATTTGCGCTGAAAGGCGGAAATGCTCTGTAGGCTATGGGTGCGCACTTCGTGTTATTTACGTCCTAACATAAGCTGAATTGTAATCAGTCATTAACAAAAATTTAACTCAGAAACACTAATTCAGCTAACAATTATTTTAGGGGTTTCTGTAGTTAAATATTAATGAAATCAGCTCGTGCACTGAGGTTGTTGTTTGAATGAGTCTCGGCCCTGCTGCAAACAACGAATCAAATGTGAGCAGTACATGACGTCAACCTGGGTCCGTGGGGCTCGGCCCGATAAGAACCATGGTGGAGATGGTTCCAAAATGAGGGCGGATCCCGGGCGGAAAAGGAAAATGCGAACATGCCGAACCCGGGTTAGAAGCAGGGTGGAGCCGGGGAGAGCCGGGGAGGACTGTGCAGTGCAAAAATGACTACAGTGGATCAACCAATTTGCTACTGACAGCCAAAACCAGCTGCTCACATGATCAAGGAGGACCATCAGCCTAACAATGGATTGTTTGTACCCTGATGGTTGTTTGCTATTCACAGAGGACCAGACTAAGCTTTTTTAGATTTTTCTACCTGCATTATTGAGCATGCATCAGGGTATTCCAGTATTACTTCTTTATTCCATTGTACTTTTGGATATGTTGGCACAAATCAAAATAGTCTCCTTGAGGGCTTCTCATCAGCTTTTCTGACCTCAGCCTGTTTATCTCTGCTGCGCTCCCCACCTGCCAGCATGGAGCAATCGATCCAGTCAACGAAGAAAACGTGAGAAACGAGATGGCCGGCTGGTGAAGCTCAAAGCCCTGCGTACTGCTTCGTTGTCTTCAGCTGGTGGTCTTGATTCCCATCGCCATCTTCTCGCGTGCACGGACCAGGAAAACAACGGGAGCTTGCAGCCGGGGCAGCTCATTGTGGAAAGTCTACAGCCACGGAAGCACACTCACTCAACCGCTGCTGGCTCGGATAACATCAGGATGTGCGTTGTCAACGCAAGATCTATCTGCAACAAAACTTTCATCCTCAAGGATTATTTCAGGAACACGATTTTGTCTTTTTCTGTATCACAGAGTCGTGGATGTCGCCGGGTGAGTCTAGCGCATTGCCGGAAATATTACCACCAAACTGTGAGTATTTTAACAATCCCCAGCCATCAGGTCGTGGTGGTGGATTATTAACAATATTCAAATCAACATTTGACTGTAAACAACTGCCCATCCCGGTTTCCTGCTCCAGCTTTGAGCTAACTGTCTTTGAACTAGGCAATTTGCCTGTAACTTTATGTGCACTCGTGAATCGGCCACCTTGGTCTAAGGACTTCATAAATGAATTTTCTGATTTCCTGGCTGAAATCACACCTAAATATGATTGGGTGGTCATTTTTGGTGATTTCAATTTGCATGTGTGTTATCATGAGAAGCCCATGGTTAAAGACGTTTTAGATTTATTGGACTCATTTAATTTATATCAGCATGTAAACAGTCCCACCAAAGAGAACAGACATATACTGGACCTTGTGTTCACCCTCCTTATCTAACTCCTAAGCCGTGCATTCATGCACGTCTCATCCAGGCCAAAAAACCATTTAGCTGCCATACATTTCACTGAGGTTTAGAACTCTGAAATAATAATTCAGCACCCAGTGTTTCTCTCTACCACGGAGGAGCTGACATCCTAGTTCGACTTTGTTTGTTTAAAGGCTCTGGATCATGTTGCTCCTATTACAGCTAGAAGACCAAAACTCAGAGAGCAAAACCATGGCTGAATGATGTGACCAGAGCTGTTAGGCAGCAATGCAGGAGGGCTGAGCGAAAATGGAGAAAAGACAGGTTGCAAGTCTCTTTTCAGATACTAAAAGTGAGCTAGCGCAGATATCAAAGCATTAAAAACTGCTAAATCCCAATACTTCTCTGATATCATTGCTTCAAACTCTCGCAATCCACAAGTTCTGTTCTCCACCCTAAACTATGTTCTCCACCTCACTGAACAATCACCCCTGGAAGGCTCAACTGAGCTGTGTGAGAACTTCCTACATTTCTTTTTAGAAAAAAATGTGACCACCCCGGCTCTCATTTTTTTCCAACTCATGATCCATCCATCTCACATCAATCTGTTCCTGTATTTGACCACTTCAAACCAGTCTCTCTGTCTTCTCTAGAGCAGGTCATGTGCAACCTGAAACCATCTGGTTCCCCCTTCGATGTGGTCCCCCCTTGGCTCCTAAATGATGTTTTTCCCACTCTAGGTCCCTCCATTCTCTCTATTGTAAATATCAGTTTATCCTCAGGTGTGGTGCCAAAATTGTTAAAACATGCTACTGTTCAACCTCTCCTGAAAAAAACAAACCTTGACCCTTCAGTAGTATCTAAATTCAGGCCTGTCTCAAGACTCCCATTTGTTCCTAAATTTCTAGAGAAAATAGTTGAGTCCCAGCTGAAGTGCTTCCTGGAGGATCACGCTATCCTTGAGCCATGCCAATCTGGCTTCAAATCTCTATACAGCACTGAGACTGCCCTACTGAAGGTTTTTAACAACATCTTCCTATCCACAGACACTGGTGACTCTGTGTTGCTTGTCCTACTGGACCTCACATCCACTTTCGACCCCATCAACCATGAGATCCTCATTGCTAGGTTGGAACAATGGGTGGGCATCACAGGGTCAGTCCTGAAATGGTTCAGATCCTACCTCTCTGACAGGTCCTTTTGTATTTACATCAATGATTTTACTGTAGTTCTGCAGTGGCAGCACTAAAATGGGGGGGTTCGGTAGGGGTCCATCCTGTGTCCTCTCCTATTCTCCTTATACCTACTACCACTCGGAGCTATTTTCCAGAAACACAACATACCTTTCCATTTCTACGCCAATGACTGTCCAATTTACTTCCCCCTAAGACACAACGGTACATGCTCTATTCAACCTCTGCTTAACTGCCTAGGTGACATCAGGGACTGTATGGCCTTAAATTTCTTAAGTTTCAATGATAAGAAGTCTGAAGCCATATCATTCCTTCCCAATGACACCATCTCGAACCACTGCATCGACCTTTCTGCTCTACCCCTGTCTGAAAAACAAAAAGTCACAAATCTGGGAGTGATAATGGACCCTTCCATGAAACTCAACAGCCATGTAAATATGATTGTTAAATCCTGTTTTTTCCAGCTGAGGCGACTGTCTAAGCTGAAGCCCATATTATCCAAAAATAACCTGGAGACAGTAATTCACACATTTATTACATCTAGGCTTGATTACTGCAATTCACTTCTGCTTGGTATCAGTCAGACCACCATTGCACGATTACAACTGGTCCAGAACGCAGCAGCCTGATTTTTAACCAGTACACGCAAAAGAGAGCACATTACACCAGTCTTGGCCTCCCTGCACTGGCTACCGGTTCATCTTCGAATCCAGTTCAAAATTATCATGTATGTCTACAAATCGCTGAACAGTCTTGCCCCCGCCTATCTCTCAGATTTGACACACCCTTATGTCCCACCACATGCTTTGAGGTCAGAGGATCGGGTACATTTAAGAGCTCCAGGGACTTGTCTTAAACGCAGAGGTGACCAGGCGTTCTCTGTAGCAGGCCCAAGGCTCTGGAATGAGTTACTGCCGCTTGTCAGACAGGCCCCCTCCCTCTCAGTGTTCAAATCCCGTTTAAAGACCCATTTCTACTCTGTTGCATTCAACACCAGCCGATCTGTGTTTGGTCGTTTTATTTATGATCTGCAATGTTTTATGTATTTTGTTTTGTACTTCATTGTGTGTTGCCTGTTGTTTGTGTGTTTGTACAGCACTTTGGTCAGGCCTTGTCGCTGTTTAAAGTGCTTTATAAATAAAATTGGTATGGTATGGTATGGTTAAATGGCTGACGTGGCAGAAACTTACAAAGTGAAATACTGTATACACATCAGGTCAGGATTGGTACACATCAGGTCATGTCAAGACAAGACAGCGAAAACCCAAAGATGACATGACAATGAACAAGACTAACATACAGACTTATTTACACAGACAAGACAGGACATGGTTACAAACAGCTGGCACAAGACAAGGGTGACATTAATTGGGTAATGAGACACACTAGGTAGTGCAGACAAAGAAGGCCCACTAGATGGTGCCATTCTTACATTACATATTTTGAATTGTAAACATATTTTAAGCTGTATCACAGAGTCACTTGGATTAAAATGTATTTGAAGTAGATTCAGACATGGAAATCACAGGTTAAATGTACAGTGTACATGTACAGTGGGGAATTGGCAGCACAAATTTGTAGCTTAAAGTTCACTTTTCAATTCTAAACATACTTTATTAATCCCAGAGGGAAATCAAGTGTTGTTGTAGATGTTGATAGCTGTGGGCAGGCCAGATCTCCTGCAGTGAATATGGCCAGAGATACCGATCTGTCCACCCAGATCTAGCACGCTGTCAGATCCAGCGGGCCTCTCGGTCCTCCTCGGCAGCAGGACTGCCTGAATGCCGGGCAGAATTCCTCCCTGAGCATTGATCACTCCACCCAGCAGTCTGCCGAGCTCCTCGTCACCACGACAGACAGCTGAATGTGCCAGGGGACGATCCTGTCCCTCCTGTTGTCACAAGCCGATTTTCCCACAAGCTCAGGGATCTTGGCGGTCAGGCATTTGAGCACCGCCTCCAGGTTGACGGGAGTTTGTCCAGGGCACCTCCTTTTCAACTCATTTGGGATTTGATGCTGTAGTTGAGGTATTCCAGCTTTTGAGATGTTAATCAGCTGCTCCTGGTTGAAAAAACAACAACAACAAAAACACCTTGTTGCCATGGTTATGCATCATAATATGCCCAAAAGTAAAAAGATTTCAGTTAAAATACTTCCAGCTGCACAACATCTGACACCAGAGGAAATAGTCATCTGAAAAAAAAAGTGATTGATTTATATCCAGATAAAGAGGAATTAAAGTTTCCAAAAGCAATAACTCAGAATTAAGTGACAAAGCTGCTCCAACATGCAGCCACCTTGAGTGGCACAACTCTAGATATTTTAACCCTAGGATGCATGAACGACCAATACCTACATTCTTCCATGAGTGGGGTCAAAAATGACCCCAATTAGAATCAATGTGTTTTTGCAATGAATTTAAATGATGTCTTTAATTTTGGTTAAAGGTAGTTATATTTATTATATTTGGGTCAACAAAAGACTGATTTGACATTTAATATGGTTATTCATAACTTTTTATAACATTTTTTCACATGAAATAACATCAAAAATCTTCAAAAATTATTGCTAGAATGTCCATCTCTCTGAAGGACAAAAAAGAGAATCAACAAACGACCAGAACATTGTACACTCACATGTGCCCACTGCCCACACAAACATCTTTTTCTCTATTCACTGTGCGCAGTTGTCACAAAATTTTTGCTTTTTGCTGTGACCATTGCACACTGTAGTACTGCATTTCCTGCACCAATTGGTGGCTTTGCAGTCTGTTTCTTGGACACATCTGGCAACTCTTTCTCTTCTGTTGGCCCTCTGTGCCTCTCTCCTGTTACTTGTTTGCAACTTTTGTCACTCCACATCTTCCAGTTGCTTCAGTGATGTCAGTTGGTAGGTTCAGGGTACCTTGGGTTGTGTAGAAAACTTCCAAAGAGCACACACATTGATACATTCCAGTTCTTCTCACTTCGTGCAAGAATGGTCACTCCAATGAAGGCCATGAGCTCCTCTTTGCTTAGATTTTTCCACTCTTTTCCTCTGCTTATTGTGACTTTTCTTCCCTCCATGTTTGTTCATGTCAACATCTCTTCTAATATACTATCCATCCATCCATTATCTTTTACCCGCTTCTTTCATTTTTGGGTCACGGGGGTCGCCGGTGCCCATGTCCAGCAATCACTGTGCGAGGGGCAGTGTACACACTGGACGGGTTGCAAGTCTATCACAGGGCCACATAGAGACAAACAACCATTCACTCTCTCACTCACACTTAGGGTCAATTTAGAGTTACCAATCAGCCAAACATGCATGTTTTTAGTCTGTGGGAGGAAACCGGAGTACCCGGAGGGAACCCACGCATGCACGGAGAGAACATGCAAACTCCACCCAGAAAGGCACGCAGATTTGAACCAGGGACCTGCTTGCTGAGAGGCAGCAGCTCTACCAGTTGCACCACCGTGCTACTCTTCTAATATACTCTCAGTGATAAACTGCTTTCATGCATCTATTGGAGAGATGGTGCTAAACCCAGGTGCAGGCCCTGACCGACTTCTCAGTAAATTGTGGCTTGGTGTTAAAAGAGGCATACAGATTTTTAAAATAATTTATATATAATAATATATAATAGGTTACCTAACGGGTTTGCATTTGTTACAAGGAATTATGAATACAATGAGTCTCTACACAACAAATGCAGTAATATCAGCTGGCTTACTAAACTAGTGTAATGTTAGCTAGCTTACGGTAAGTACTAACATTATGTTGTAGTTAGCCGAGTGTCTACTTTGTTGACCAACATGATATTCTATCACAGTAAAGTCATGGAGTTGGTAAATGCAGATAATACATGTACTTTGTATGCTGCTGTGTCAAACTGACCTCCTTGTGGTGAGACTGCAGGTATCAGATGTGTAAATGAGACAGAAAATGTATCTTGACAGTCACAGTTGGTAAGAATCAAAGGTTCCCAAAGAAAACCCTTGAGATTCTATAGGAAATGCTTGGGGTCATTTTTGACCCCACTCATGAAAAACTGGGGTAGTGACACAAAAACTGCAATTTCTGAAAATGTATAAAAACATTTAAAAAATTCAAATGGCTTGAAGTCACAAACATGTTTTATGAGGAATACCTGGAATATGGAAGAGTAAAAACTTTTAGTTTCAGAGTTTTTGAAGAATAACAACCCTCGGGGTCATTTTTGACCCCACTTATGCATCTTAAATATTTTCATCAACAAAACAAAATGTGAGGAATACAACTGTTTTACTTTATTCCATCCGTCCATTATTTTTAACGGCTTCTTCCTTTTCGAGTAGTGGGGTGTCACTGGTGTCCGTATCCAGCAATACGATGCGAGAGGCGTGGGGCACCCTGGACAGGTCTCCAGTCCGTCATAGGGACAAACAAGACAAACAACCATTCAAACTCATTCACACATAAGGACAATTGTTACAAACCAGCACAACATGCATGTTTTTGGTCTGTGGGAGAAAACACATGCACGCAAGAAGAAAACATGCAAACTCCACTCAGAAGGGCCCTCAGCTGGGATGAATTGGGGCAACCTATTCAATGAGAGGCAGCAGCTCTACTGCACCACCATGCTGCCCGGTTTACCTTATTGTCTTATTTAAGAATATAAATTCAAACAGCTGTCATTTAGATGAACCACTTGTACGAATTATATATATTTTTTTATCCATCCATCCATCCATCCATCCATTATCTTCCACTTGTTCTGAAGTTGGGTCTTGGGAGCAGCAGCTTGAGCAGGGAGGCCCAGACATATTTCAACAGCCGCCTCTTCCAGCTCTTCTGGAGAACTCCAAGGCATTTCCATGCAGGTCAACCAAGACACATTGTCTTTCCAGTGTGCCCTGGGTCTTCCCATCTCCTCCCAGTAGGACATGCCTGAAACACCTACCTAAGGAGTTGCCCAGGAAGCATCCTTACCAGATGCCTGAACCACATCATCTGGCTCTTTTCGAAGTGGAGGAGCAGTGGTTCTACGCTGAGTGTCTCCTGAATAACTGAACTTCTCGCCTAAGGGAGAGTCCAGCTACCCTGCAGAGAAAACTCATGTAAACCACCTGTATCCACAATCTCTTTTTTTTTTTCAGTCACTACACAGAGTTTGTGACCATAGGTGAGGGTAGGAACGTAGACCATTGAGGAAAAAGAGAGCTTTGTCTTAAATATCAGCTCCCTCTTCACCACAACAGACCAGCACAAAGTCCACTGCAGATGCTGCACCAATCTGTCTGTCAATCTCATTCTCCATTATTCCCGTACTCATGTACAAAACCCCATGATTGTTATATTTACCTGTGCTTTAAATAATAAATTGTTCATTATTCTTATATATAATTTAAAAAATGCAGACTAAAATTGATTCAGTCACAAAAAAATGCTTAAAGTAATTAACTGATAAACCTCCAATTTGTATTTATTTATGTATTTATTTTGTGGGGGGAGGTGGCGTTCTTTATTTATTTAATTTTGATAATACTAAATGTGTTTTGACATGTTCTAATTGTTTCATACCGACAACATGCAGTTCCAAAGTATCCAATTAACAGAATAAATTTAACTTTTATTCTGAAAACTTTATAGTCATGTGGTTTTCTCAGGAGCAAGTTTTTTTTTTTTTTGTCTCCCCCCCAAAAAAATAAAAATAAATAAAAAAATAAAAAAATAAAAAAAGTTTCTTCCTGAGCCCTGGTGTGAAGCAAAAAACTCTAAAGTGCACCGGCTGTCTGTTCACCAACATGCCTCCCTACACACACACATATAATGTATTTGGTGCATCATGAGGTACTTGCTAAATATGGGTCAGGAACAAAAAATAAAAAAATAACTTGTGCGGTAATAAAAATTCACAAGAAGTCTTAATGTAAATTTATATCAACCTTATGGTTATTAAAAAATACAATTTTAAAAATCACTAAAAAAAAAAAAGATGTACTGTATTACTTTCCAAACTATTTCCTGCATTTACAAAGTAGTTTCACCCCACCATCCCCCAACTTAGAACTTACTTTCCCATTGCACAACACCATATAAAACAGAGGATGGGTAAGGTCATCAAACAAAATCCAGGCAACAGCAAAATTATAAAAAAATAAAAAATCCAACTCTTGGGGACACTACACATTTTTTGAATGTTACTTTACATCAAATAAGCCTTATCTCAATCCATGCCTCATTATGACCCAAGCATCATGATTTGAGCTTGGTTGTAATGTTGTAAAAAAGCAAATTGTGAAAAGGTAATACTACTACTACTCCTACTACTACTACTACTACTACTACTACTACTACTACTACTACTACTACTACTAATAATAATAATAATAATAATAATAATAATAATAATAATAATAATAATAATAATAATAATAATGGGCATAGTTTATTGGTAATTCTAAATTGTCCCTAGGTGCAAGTGAGAGAGTGAATGGTTGTTTGTCTCATTTGTCTTTGTGTCTCTATGATGGACTGGTATCCTGTACAAGGTGTTCCCCTCCTCTTGTGCAATTATAGCTGGATATGGGCACCAGTGACCCTGACCCGAAAAGGAAAAAGTGGTAAAATATAGCGGCTGGATGGATGGGCTTTCTTTATGGAGATGTTAGAGACGCATTAGCGTGAATGTTCTGCTTCTGTTTAATCTTTCTTATTAAAATGAGGTTTTAATTTTTCCCAAGTATACACTTGCAGTTCACAGGACTTGTAAACTAAAAATAAATAAATAAACCCAGCAAAGATTTAATGTTAAATTACAAAGTATTATAAATAGTAATATTATAATACAATAAAGTAAATGAGCTTATTTTATCAAAACCAACCCACAAACTGCTTATTTATTAAAGTTAGACACTAAAGCATTCGTTGATCTTCAGGGTGACTAATTTCCTGCTTTATTTCACCCGTCAGACTTGTGGCTTTGTCATTATGTTCGATTAGTTTCACTCAACATTTTGTTGTCATCTGCCAAAATATAATTCTTGCATAAGACGTGCAGCCAGGTTTCAGAGACAGTTGGCTAATTAAAGTGAAATGGGGCAGATAATGGCTTTTAAAAAAACATTTCAGCCATTTAATAAGCTTATTATTTACCATGAAAGGATACATGTCAGCTCCACTTCCACCATCATCAAGAGCTACCACCCACACAGATTCCATCCTGCTGCACTGATTTTTAGTGATAAAGTAAATGTTATCGCTGATAATGAAATAATAATTTGTCTACCATAACATTCCCTTTGCCTCAGGGCAAACTGACTAATGTTCATCTAGGAAGATGGACTAGGATCTTCACGAGAATTGAAATTAGAACAGGGAACTCATTATATTTTAATTAATTGAAAGACTTTACATTATATATTTTTTATTTATTTCATTTAGGAGTTTGAAGTTAATATTACTGTTATTGCATAATTATAAAAATAATAATATTAATAATAATCTAGCTGGTATGATACTTTTTCTCTAGGTATTCAGCCTTGAGGCATGACTTATCTGCTATCACAATTTAGACAATGGTATTGATATTTACTTACTAAAGTTTATTTTATTTTATTTTGTCCTGCATCAGTGCAACCATAATTGACCTAATTGTTTCATTTTATTTTATTTCATTTTTCTGCTGTTGAGGGAAGTCACTGCTCTCTCTCTCTCTCTCTCTCTCTCTCTCTCTCTCTCT
>JBBPBX010012515.1:34363-53949 GCA_038048925.1 Garcialebias charrua
TTGTCCACTTTCACCAGCATTATTTGCTATTTTTATTGAACCGTTAGCAGCAGCAATAAGGCAAAGTGTTGATATTAAAGGCATAAAGGGTAGAAACATAGAACATAAAATGAGTCTTTATGCTGACGATGTTTTGCTTTTTCTTGAGAACTCAGGAAACTCAATATCCAATGTTATCAAGTTAATAAACTCATTTTCAAAAGTTTCTGATTATTCTATAAACTGGACAAAATCTACAGTGCTTCCGATAAATTGTGTGTTTAATAATTCTCTTAATGAAAGACTACAATCAGGTAATATTAAATATTTAGGTGTTAATATCTCTCCTAAATTGGAGGATTTAATAAAATTAAATCATATCCCACTATTAAAGAAAATTGAAGACGATCTTACTAGATGGAGATCTCTACCCATATCACTTATGGGAAGAGTTGCCTCAGTAAAAATGATGGTGCTGCCGAGAATAAATTATTTATTCTCAATGATTCCAAATAAACCTTCAAATGAATGGTTTAAGTCCCTGGACTCTTCTATATCTAAATTCCTTTGGAACAATAAAACTCCGCGTATTAGTTTAAAAACATTACAAAAATCTAAAGATACCGGAGGATTAGAACTTCCAAACTTTTATTACTACTATTTAGCAAACAGATTACAATATATATCAAAGTGGTTAAAACCGAATGCACTAGATGAAACTTGGATAGATATAGAACAAACTTTATGTAATAATATTAGGATTTCAGATCTACCATTTATCAGTACAGATTTAAAAAGACATGTCTGCTTTAAGAGCATCAATATTAGCTCATCTCTGACAGCATGGTGGGAGTATCTGAAAATGACAAAGTCTTCACTACTCCCATGTAGACATACACCTCTCTGGAACAATCCTGACATTCAACAAGAAAATAATATGTTAAATTTCCCAGGTTGGAGAATGAAAGGTATTGAATGTCTGGAACACATATTTGAGGGTATAGACTTTATTCCATTTAATAAATTAATAATACAATATGACATTGATAATAAATATTTCCTACAATACCAACAAATTAAGTCAATTGTAAAAAAGAAATTTAAGCTTAATAAAACATTGTTGGAAACACCAACATGTGTGTTAGAGTTTATTAATTTTCAACCACCCAAATTATTATCTAAAATATACAAAAAATTGTCTAGAATCGATGACTCGATAGCACTACCTGTTGAAAAATGGGAGTCAGATTTATCAATCAACTTTGAACAAAAAATTTGGTCTCAAGTATGTTCAAATACTTTTAAATTGACTAGAATCTCCAATTTACAATTAATACAATATAAGGTTCTCTATAGAGTACATTATACAGGGGAGCGAATGTTTAAGATGGGCTTTATACCATCTAACAAGTGCTCACAGTGCATAAGTAATACACCTGATGATTATATTCACGCGCTCTGGTTCTGTCCACCCGTTCAGAGGTTCTGGGTACAGGTATGTGAAGACTTGTCTAAATGTTTGAAAATTAATATCCCACTCTCTCCATCTGTTTGCTTATTGGGTATCTTTGAAGATGTTATACTAGAAAAAAATACATCCTATATGCTTTTCACTGCCTTATGCATCGCAAAGAAAACCATACTCGTAAATTGGAAAAATAAAAATAATCTTAGCGTTAATCAGTATAAAAATCTTCTGTTAGATCATATTAGTCTTGAAACAGCATCTGCCGACACATTGGATCAACCTATTTGGCATTCTTTGATCGGCTCCGTTACGTAGTGAGGGTGGGGGGTCTGGGATGTGGCCTTGTGGGGCATTGGGACTGGAGGGGGGGGAGGTTGGGGTTTGGGGCGCCGGGGGGTTAGGGCTGCTTGGGCGGGGAGGACCTCGTCTTCGACCTGGGGAGGACCGGGGGGGGTTCTGGGGGACATCTACTGGGGGCGGCATGCGGGCCCTCGGGTGGTCGGTGGCGGCGGTCATGGGTCGCCGGTCGGTGACCCGGCTGTGCTGGGGTGGTTTCGGGGTGGGTGCCGGGGGCTTGGGACTCTGGGGGCGCGTCGTCCCCGGGCTTGGGCCTGGTGGGGGTCGGGGGTCTTGGGCTCTAGCCGGCGGGTCGCCGGGCTATGGGCTGGCTGGCGCTCTGGTGCCCAGCTCTGGCCGGGGGCTCTCGGCTCGCTGGTGGGTTGGGGTTCATATGCTGGGGGGTGGGTGTCTGGGGGCGTGACTGGTGGCCAATGGGAGGGAGCGGGCAAACCCAGCTTGGGTGTCTAATGTGTTATGTGTTTTGAAAGTTGTTAATATGAAGGGTGGGTATAGTATTTCTTCTGGGGTGGGGATTAAGTGGATGTCCTGGATGATGGTCTTGGACTATACTTGGCCGGTGTGCGGGCCCCGGTTGGGGCCTGTTCTTGATGCTTCCTGGCTCTGTCGACGGTTGGGCGGGCGCTCTTGGCCGTGTCGTCCATGTGGGATTTTGTGTCCTCTTGGACGGCGGGCTGACTGCGGTTCGCAGGGGTCGTGGCGGCCCTGGCGGGTGTGGGCTGTTGGTTCTGCTGTTGGCGGCCCTCGGGGCCGTGTCCCTCTCTGGTCTTGGCTCAATGTCCTGGCGGTCGGAGAGGTGTTTCCTTTACCTCGCTCCTTGGGTGGACCTTGGCGAGCTGGGGGGTAAGCAGGGTCAGCGGGGGAGCTGACTCGCTGTGGGAGCACTGTTCCTGCAGTTATTTTTCTCCCCATCCCTCAACACGCACCTCCGCCCTCTTCATCTTAAATTAATACATGTAGGGAATTTGGGTCTCGGGTGTGCTGCAATGGTTTTACATCTCTGTTGTTAAGAGCACCTGGGACTCAATTTTATATACACTTTAGACATTCATTCATAAACATCTTCATAAAAGTCACATATAGGGAATGGAGTGAGCACTATGGCTATGGGTGGCGGGATGACATCAATCTCGCCCCCATGCCTATGCTCACTCAACATTATGCATCTAGACAATTAGGGCCTGGGTTAGAGTTGGAGTGGAGGGGAAACTGGTATAATGCCAGCCTTTGCTCCTTCTCTTTCCTTTTTAAATACACTTTACAACAACACTCACCAACAGTACATTTGGGGACGGGGGTGTGTGTGTCGGGGTCTTGATTTGTTAATTTCAATTTTATTTATTATGTATTTATTTATATATTATTTATTTATTTTTCTCTTGCCCCCCTGGTTGCCTTGCGGACATTCTGGGGGTGGGCCGTCAGGGGTTGTGCTGGGGTGTGGGGGGGTTCGGGGCCTGTGGGTTCGCCGTGGGCGGGGCTGGCAGTGCGCTCCCTCTGGGGCTGCTTGGGCTCGGGTGTCCTGTCCTGTCGGCAGGGCGCGGGGTGGGCCGGATCTTGGACGTCTGCTGCTCTCCACCCCAGAATGAATGGGTCTACCTCCTGGGTTTGGATGTGGGCTGCCCCATGTAGGGAGCAGGTACATGTCTTGGACCTAGGGGGTATAGAGTGTGCATCGGGATTATGAATGGAGCGTGTCGTTATTGTTTGTCTTTCTGTGACTGAGGGTGAGGATGAGGGTGGGTCTGAATGAGTGTGTCTGTGTATGAATGTTTAAGTGTCAGGCTGGGACTTGGACTGCCCCCTCTCTGATACTTCTGAGGCTACCCAGTGTCGCGCTCCTGCCACGTGGCCCCCTGGTGGGTGTTCCTCTGCCTACGGGCGTGCTTGGGGCCCTCACTATCTGGGGCTGGGCGCTTGGGCGTTTGTCAGCTCGGCCTGGTGGCTGCCTGGTGGGGCTCGGGTCCTCTGGTCCTGTCAGGTCTGGACCTGAGGGATGGGCGTCCCCGGTGCCCGAGCCTCGGTGACCGGCCCTGGGGCTACGTCGGTGCAGCGGGCTCCGGCGGGGGCCTGTGTATTGTCGCTGTTGACCCCGGGGGGTCATTGTGTGTGGTCCCTGGTGGGGTTCGTCCGGTTCTTCCACTTGGTCGGATCTGGGGAGTGGACGAGTGGCTCGTCCTGTTCGGGTGGTCCTGGGGACTCTGGGCTCGGGGTCCTTCCTGGGGTCTTGGGCTTTGATCGCCCCTTCGTCTGTCTCGGGCTTTGGGGGGACGGGTCTCTGATGCTTCACAGTCGCTACTAAATGTTCTATTGGAGGAACCTCATTCACTTATGCATGCTCACAACCACACACAAATGGATGCAGGGATGTATAGTAGATGTATGTAGATGGGTATATAAATGAATATAAATATATATGTATGTATATTGTATATATATTTGTAGGTATGGGTATGTGTATTTATAGAAATATTTGCAAGGTCATGAATATTATCAGTCTTTATGCTTGTATGTTTCGTTGTTGTGTTCTGTCATGTGCTTTGCAGGATTGTGGACGGAGGTTTGGTGTGTTTGCCTTGTGCTCTTTCTGTGGACAATTGTTGTTTTGTTGTTTTGTTTTGTTTTGTTGTCTCACTTTCTCTTTTCTTTCTTTCTCTATTAAAAAAAATAAATAAATAAAAAATAAAAAATAAAAATAAATAAATAAAAATAAAAAAATATTGGAGTGAGAGGATGGCTATAAGGTGTGAAGGGAGGCCATCTATAAATGGGGAAAAAAAAAAAAAAAAAATATTACTATATGCTATATACCGGTATATAGTAATATTAACGTGATGAGTCATTATAGACATAATGACTCATCACGTTAATATTACTATATACCGGTATCTATAATGACTCATGTAGTGGACCAGACCCTGGTCTCTGGAAACTATTGAAACACCTTTTCACTGAATCTCTCAGTGAAACACATTAACGCTGTTTTATTTTATTAATTTGAATCAAGACACAAATTAAATCACAGACTCTCTTATTCTTTTACTTTGTGTTAATTCAATTATATCAAATGAATAACCTTGTGTTAAGTGAGCATTATTGAGTTCAATGTTTGATAGTCAAAGACTCTGGAATTGGCAGCTGAACATCGTCTCACTATGAATGTGTAATGATGCAATTTTTCTCTGAAACCTGCAGTGAAGGTACAGTGACACTGTTTATCTCATTTAGTCTGAATTCAGGACACTAATCACCTCAACAAGAGACTATTTATTTTGGTCCTAATTAATAATCAGAAGAATAATCTCCTGTTATGTTATTATCAGTAGGTTCAATATGTTAATTGAATGACGTTGTTTAATCAAAGTGACAGGTCAACAGTGTTTGTTTAAAGTGTTGAGACAGTTTTAATCAGTTTTATCATAAAAGCTGGTGCCTAAAACTAAAACTTTACCCTCCCCTTCTGACCTAAACTAACCTCTTGACCTCTTCCTCTCAACCTCCTGATCTCACTCGCCCTTCCTGGGCCACTGGCCAATCGGGAAGGACTGAGTATCTTGGTCAAGCTCCCTGTAAAAGCTCTAAGACTTCCTGGAAGTCTTCAGTCTGTTAGAGAAGTTGAACTATGATGTTTCTCCTAAGAGCTGGATTGAACGTTGGTCAAACGCTAATGACCATGTCATCAGCTAAGGACTCATAGCGTTGCTGGCTATGAGTCCGCCTCAAGCTTCTAAGCTCCAACTTGAATGAATTTTCTTCTCAAGGAATACTTTTATCTTGAAAACCAACTGGAACCAGTGCCACTACCTCAGTTCGGTTGACGCAGCTCTCATGCGAGATGATGACAGTGAACACACTGGAAGCCTGCTAAACGTTGGCTGGATGGACGATCCATGCATGTAGGCTGGCCAACTTTACTGGAGCTTGGACAAAGAATCTTCGCCATGGTAAAAAGTCGATGTTCGTTTAGCGGACCTGAAGTCCAGCGGACGCCGGCCGAAGAGTGTGCCATATCTGGTTGAAACTAACTTCAAGATAACTACCCCTCCTTTACTTCCTCCATCTTACTCCTCCTAAACTTTCTCTTATCTATCCTTGCCAGAACTTTAAGCTAAATTCCTGCAGATATAAGTTATTCTAAGACCCATAACTTTATTCTGTTGTTCCTAGAAGTTACGGACGTGTGATTTCATTTGCTGACGTTAAATTATAGGAATCCGATCGATCAATCTGTACATATGTTGATGTAATTTATGATTCTGTTAATAAATGATTCATCTCCTGGTGAATAAACATAAATTAACGTTTCATGCCTGTTACATCTAATCTGACCACACAATTTATTTGTCAATTCCTGAAAAAGAGAACTCTGAAAATATTGATGATAATTTGTGTCTGTGTAAAACCTGCTCATTTTACATCCAGTGTATTGGACGGCTCAGTAAATCTGAACCCCCTTATACAACTACACTCATCACGTTAATATTACTACCGTATATATCTATAATAGGGGGAGTGGTGGCGCAGTGGTTAGAGACTGTGGGCCTGTGATCGGAAGACCGCCGGTTCAAGCCCCAGTACCACCACATCAAAAAATGTGGGTGGAAAAAGGTGAAACACCCACACCTGCCTCCACCCTCATTCGCCCCACCCTGGGCCCCTGAGCAAGGACCTTAACCCCCACCATCTGCTCCCTAAACAGGTCTCTCTTGAAAATGAGTTCTCGTGGCTCAATAAGACTACCTGGATAAATAAAGGATAAATGAAAAAAAAAAAGAATTATTCATCACGTTATATTACTATATATCTATAATTACTCATAGAATAGAATAGAATATATATTTATTGGCATCATCATTGCACCAAGGCACAAAAATGTCACAATTGACGCACACCCGTCCTTGAGATGGGGGCGAGTGCACGCAGCTGCAGCAGTAATTAAACCGCGCCGCCACAATCTTAGATTTGGAAAAAAAAGAAGGTAACATGAGGGTAATCAGTGGTATAACAAAAAAAGATCTATCACATTTTGTCATTACAGGACAAAAAACTGATACAGCTAAAAACTCTACCAGCAAGCAACACTCTACCAGCAAACAACAGTTAAGACAAATCACATTTGCATTTGAGGGCGAAGCAATGAGCTAAAGTCCATGAGCTCCGTTCATATTAGCCAGAGTTCTGATGATGATGACGGGACCAGCCAGCCTTATCTGACTTGGAGCACACAGAAAGTTGTCCGGGGAGGGGTTTTTAGTAGTTTCATTCTTCAGTTGCTTCTACTCCGGAGAATTTGTAGTCAGCCTGTCCAAGGCTGCTCGGGAAGTCTGATTAGATTGGCATGATTTATCTTCAGGGCAGGCTCACAGTGTACTTTCTGTGGCCTTGAGTCCAGATGGCCATCCAAAATCCAATGCACTCCAAATTATGGGAAGCTTTTCACCGACCCGAGCTATGAGTCCTCCCCCAGATGTAACCCTCCTGGCTGCATACGAGTCCCAAACCTTACCGGTGGTCTGCGGTCCTCGGTGGCCGCCTCCACTTTGCGGTTCAGTTCATAAAGCAGCTGATTCATGGAGGTCACAGCACGGATCACACTCTCGTTTTGAGAAGGGAGCTTCGACAGCGCGTTGATTGCCGCGGAAGTCTTCCTGATTTTTCAATAGAAGAGAACTCCACACAAGCCAAAAAAAATCCAATTATGAATAAATCCTCCACATCTTCGACAAAGAGCACGTCCAAGCGTAACATCTTCCATTCTCCCCAGGAATCCATGATATACCCAGCTGGATGCGACTGCAAAGGGCAAGCTGGTTCCCCAGGACCGGAACGCTTTGTAGAAATTTTTTTATCAATAGAGTTGACAGCCCACGAAACCAGATCCATCTTCAATTTGTGTTCAAGCGAGCACTGAAAAACTGCAGACAAGACAAAGTGGCCAAGCAGGGAGAGGAAAACTCGGGAGGGAAGGAGCGGAGGAGAAGAAAAGCTGTTACTTTGTCCAGAGCCGGAAGTTTAAAAAATCATCACGTTAATATTACTATATATCTATAATGACTCATCACGTAATATTACTATATATCTATAATGACTCATCACGTTAATATTACTATACATCTATACTGACTCATCACGTTAATATTACTATATATCTATGACTCATCACGTTGATATTACTATATATCTATGACTCATCACGTTGATATTACCAATATCTATAATGACTCATCACGTCAATATTACTATATATCTATGACTCATCACGTTAATAATACTACACATCTAATGACTCATGACGTTAATAATTCTTCTTCTTCTTCTTCTTCTTTCGGCTTTTCCCTTTTCAGGGGTCGCCACAGCGAGTCATCCTCCTCCACCTCACTCTGTCCTCTGCATCCTCTGTCCTCACTCCAACTACCTCCATGTCCTCTCTAACTGCATCCATATATCTCCTCTTTGGTCTCCCTCTTTGTCTTTTTCCTGGCAGCTGCATTTCTAACATCCTTCTACCAATATACCCACTGTCCCTCCTCTGGACATGTCCAAACCATCTCAGTCTGGCCTCCCTAACTTTATCTCCCAGTTGTTCAACATGTGCTGTACCTCTGATGATCTCATTCCTGATCTTATCCATCCTTGTCACTCCTAAGGAGAACCTCAGCATCTTCATTTCTGCTACTTCCAGTTCTTTCTCCTGTCTTTTTGTCAATGCCACTGTCTCCAGACCATACAACATAGCTGGTCTCACCACTGTCTTGTAAACTTTTCCTTTGACCTTTGCTGACACCTTTTTGTCACAAATCACTCCTGAAACTTTTCTCCATCCACTCCATCCTGCCTGGACTCTCTTTTTCACCTCTTTACCACATTCCCCATTTCCCTGGACAGTGGACCCCAAGTACTTGAAGTCCTGCACCTTTGTGACCTCTGCTCCTTGTAGCCTCACTGTTCCACTGGCCTCCCTCTCATTCACACACATGTACTCTGTCTTACTACGACTGACTTTCATTCCTCTTCTTTCAAGAGCATACCTCCACCTCTCCAAGTTCTCTTCCACTTGTTCCCTGTTCTCACCACAGATCACAATGTCATCTGCAAACATCATAGTCCATGGGGATTCCTGCCTGACCTCATCTGTTAGTCGGTCCATCACCAGAGCAAACAGGAAGGGGCTCAGAGCCGATCCTTGATGCAATCCCACCGCCACTTTGAAGCTATCTGTCACTCCCACAGCACATCTCACCACTGTCCTGCTGTCCTCATACATGTCCTGTACCAGTCTAACATACTTTTCTGCCACTCCAGATTTCCTCATGCAATACCACACCTCTTCTCTTGGTACCCTGTCATAAGCTTTTTCTAAATCCACAAACACACAATGGAGTTCTTTCTGACCCTCTCTGTACTTCTCTATCAACATCCTCAAAGCAAAGATGGCATCTGTGGTGCTCTTTCTTGGCATGAAACCATACTGCTGCTCACAGATAGTCACATCTTGTCTAAGTCTTGCTTCCACAACTCTCTCCCAGATCTTCATTGTGTGGCTCATCAACTTAATTCCCCTGTAGTTGCTACAACTCTGTACATCACCCTTGTTCTTAAAAATGGGAACCAGCACACTTCTTCTCCATTCTTCAGGCATTTTCTCACCCTCAAATATTCCATTAAATATTTGAGTCAAAAACCTCACTGCCATCTCTCCGAGACATTTCCAAACCTCCACTGGTATGTCATCAGGTCCTACTGCCTTCCCCTTCTTCATTCTTTTCAGAGCTTTCCGGACTTCACCCTCACTAATCTTTCCCACTTCCTGGTCCACAGTTTCTATTACCTCCACTCTTCTTTCTCTTTCATTCTCTTCATTCATTAGCTCCTCAAAGTAATCCTTCCATCTTCCCATCACACTCTCCTCACTTGTTAGAACATTCCCATTCCCATCTTTAATAAGCCTAACCTGCTGCACATCCTTTCCAGCCTGATCCCTCTGTCTTGCCAATCGGTACAAGTCCTTCTCGCCCTCTTTAGTGTCCAGTCTCCCATATAACTCATTGTACGCCCTCTGCTTTGCCTTAGCTACTTCCCTCTTTGCTCTATGTCCCATCTCCTTATATTCCTGTCTCCTCTCTTCAGTCCTCTCACTGTCATATTTCTTCTTGGCTAATCTCTTTCTTTGGATGGCGTCCTGCACTTCACTATTCCACCACCAGGTTTCCTTATCATCTATTCTCTGTCCAGATGACACACCAAGTACCTTCCTACCTGTCTCTCTAATTACTGTTGCTGTAGTAGCCCAGTCACTTGGAAGCTCTTTCTTACCACCCAGAGCCTTTAACAGCTCGTCTCTGAATTTCTCACAACATTCTTCCTTCTTTAGCTTCCACCATTTGGTCTTCTTCTCTGGTTTTACTCGTTTTCTCTTCTTCGCAACAACAGTCATTCTACACACAACCATCCGATGCTGTCTGGCCACGCTCTCCCCTGCTACAACCTTACAGTCTCCAATCTCCCTCAGGTTTCCTCTTCTACACAGAATGTAGTCGACCTGTGTACTCCTTCCTCCACTCTTATAGGTCACTCTATGTTCCTCCCTCTTTTGGAAATAGGTATTGACTATAGCCATTTCCATTCTCTTGGCAAAATCCACCACCATCTGTCCTTCCTGGTTTCTTTCCTTGACACCAAACCTACCCATCACTTCCTCATCCCCTCTGTTTCCTTCACCAACATGTCCATTCAGGTCTGCTCCAATCACCACTCTTTCCTCCCTGGGAATACTCTCTATCACTTCATCCAAATCTTTCCAAAATGTATCTTTCTCCTCCCCATCACATCCAACCTGTGGAGCATAACCACTTACTATGTTTAGCATCAGACCTTCTACTTCTACCTTTAGACACATCACCCTATCTGACACTCTCTTCACCTCTACTACATTCTTTGCCAACTCCTCCTTCAGGACCACCCCTACTCCATTTCTCTTTCTATCCACACCATGGTAAAACAGTTTGAACCCTGCTCCAATACTGCGAGCCTTGCTGCCCTTCCACTTGGTCTCTTGGACACATAAAACATCTACCTTTCTTCTCTGCATCATGTCAGCCAGCTCTCTACCTTTGCCTGTCATTGTCCCCACATTTAGAGTTGCAACCCTCAGTCCTACATTCTTCACTTTCCTCCTCTCCCTCTGTCTCCTGACACGTTTCCCTCCTCGGGGTCTTCGACTAACAGTAGTACAATTTCCGCCGGCACCCTGTTTGTCAACAGCACCGGTGGCGGACGTTGTTAACCCGGGCCTCGACCGATCCGGTATGGTTTCACTTTGATGAACTCGCATTATGGTTTTGGCAAGTGTTTTACGTCGGATGCCATTCCTGACACAACCCTCACCATTTATCCCGGGCTTGGGACCGGCACAAGAGATACACTGGCTTGTGCTCCCTAGTGGCTGGCTTATGACGTTAATAATACTACGTATATATAATTACTCATGACGTTAATATTACTATATATCTATAATTACTCATCACGTTAATATTATGTATCTAGTTATTCATCATGTTAATATATATATATTATATAAATATTCATTCATTCATTCAACCTTTATTTATATCATTCATTCATTCAACCTTTATTTATATCATTCATTCATTCAACCTTTATTTATATCATTCATTCATTCAACCTTTATTTATATCATTCATTCATTCATTCAACCTTTATTTATATCATTCATTCATTCATTCATTCAACCTTTATTTATATCATTCATTCATTCATTCAACCTTTATTTATATCATTCATTCATTCATTCATTCAACCTTTATTTATATCATTCATTCATTCAACCTTTATTTATATCATTCATTCATTCAACCTTTATTTATATCATTCATTCATTCAACCTTTATTTATATCATTCATTCATTCAACCTTTATTTATATCATTCATTCATTCAACCTTTATTTATATCATTCATTCATTCAACCTTTATTTATATCATTCATTCATTCAACCTTTATTTATAACATTCATTCATTCAACCTTTATTTATAACATTCATTCATTCAACCTTTATTTATAACATTCATTCATTCAACCTTTATTTATAACATTCATTCATTCAACCTTTATTTAGTCAGGTAAATCTCATTGAGCCTCGTGGACTCATTTACAAGAGCGACCTGCTACAAACTAAAGAATGATGAACAGCAATGGTAGAATTTCCTTAAACAATAAACAATAGAAAAACATAAGAGAGAAATACAGATTTTTTTTTAAACAAAGTATCAAAAACTAGCAAAATCATTATAAGATAGATGTATAGAATCAAAAACAAGAACATATCTGCATTGGTTTTTGCCAGGATTCCAACAGATTCTTAAAACCATTTAGAGAGGTCAAGGCCGAGAGCTTTACGTCTTTTTGTAAGATATTCCAGGAAGCAGGAGCGGAGTAGGAGAAGGCCCTTTTTCCAAGTTCAGTCCTCACTGACGGAACACTGCAGGTGATCATGTCCTGAGAGCGCACACTGTAGCTGCACTCACGCAAGGACATGTAGGAGATGTATGAGGGCAGCAGACCAAGAAGTGATTTAAAGATGAAAGTGTACCAATGGAAGAGTCTGCGTGAGGTTAATGATGTCCAGTTAACCAGTGAATACAGGGTGCAGTGGTGGGTACGATAATCACAGTTATGAATCTTAATGCACCAGTTATGAATCTTAATGCACCAGTTATGAATCTTAATGCACCATGATAGACTACATCCAACATCTGCAGGGTGCTTGTAGGAGCATTCATGTAGATAATGTCACCGTAATCGATGGAGGGAGGAAAAGTCACAAGGCGTTTCCTAACATTCAGTGATAGACATGATCTGTTTCTGAAAAAGAAACCCAGTTTAACTTTCAGTTTCTTTACTAGGTTTTCCACGTGGAGTTTAAAAGAGAAATGTGAATCAACCAGGATACCCAGATATTTATAGGAATCAACAAACTCAATAGGGACACCGTTTGATGATTAAATCAGAGGAAAATCTGCTGGGACCAACTTCCTACTTGAAAAAAACATCCCTTTTGTTTTATCAGCATTTAAGATAAGTTTGAGATGGAACAAATCTGACTGGATGATGTCAAGCGGATTGCAGAAACTGGAAAGCCTTAGCTACTGTTTTAGCTCTGCAGTAAACCACTGTATCATCAGCATAGAAATGTAAGGATGCATCAGGGATGCTCTGACCTACATTAGCTATGTAGATTGTAAAGAGGGTTGGTCCTAAGACTGAGCCTTGTGGTACACCATTTCTAACTGTTAAATAACTGGAAGAAGTACCCTTATGTTAAACACATTGCCTCCAATCGGAAAGATAATTAGAAAACCAACCAATGGTGTGATCAGAGAAACCAATTTCTGAGAGCTTATGACACAGGATGTTATGATCCACAGTGTCAAAAGCTTTAGAAAGTCTAGGAAAAGTGCAGCACAATAATCCTTGGCATCCAATGCTTCAACAACGTCATTAAGAACCTTCAGAGAAGCAGTCGTGCTGTGTTTTTTCCTGAAACCAGATTGATGGAGAGGTAAGATGTTAAATGAGTCCAGATAATTTTTGATCTGAGAGTTTATCAGTTTTTCTAGAACCTTGGCTAAAATGCAGAGTTTAGAGATTGGTCGATAGTTGTTCAGTGAGGTGGGGTCACCTCCCTTCAGCAAAGGAAGAACAAAGGCTGTTTTCCAAGCATCCGGAATGGTGTTTTGGCTTATGGACAGATTAAAGATGTGGGTCACAGGGACTGTGATGATATGAGCAGCCAGCCTTAAGAAATAAGGTGGAAGTTCATCTGGACCTGCAGATTTTTTAGGATCAAGATCATTTAACAGTTTATTTACCTCACTGACTGAGAACGGAGAAAAAGAGAAGGTGTGATTAACTGAGGATTGACTTGTAGGAGGGATTTGATTTGTAGAAGTTTGATTATTAGATGAAGTGGCTGATTTTCCATTTGTAACTGTGTCAAATAATGAACTAGAAGCAACAAAATGTTTGTTGAAACAGTTCAGGATCTCGTGCTTATTTGACACAGGAACAGAGTCAACAAGAAGTTGTGATGGGAGGTCAGATGATTGGGGGATGCCTGAGAGAGATTTGATGGTTTTCCAGAATTTTTTAGGATCGTTTAGATTTTTGGAGGTCTGAGATAAGAAGTAGTTACGTTTTGCAGCTTTGATGGCAGTTGTGCATTTATTCCTCAACTTCCGAAAATTCAACCAATCAGTGTCTGAGTCTGATTTTCTTGCTGCGGTCCAAAGATGGTCTCTCCTATGCAGGAGGTCAGCTAGTTCAGGAGTAAACCAGGGGCTGTCACGGCCCTTTATCCTGAACTGCCGGAAAGGAGCGTGTTTGTTTACAAAATAAATGAAACTACTGTATTATGAAAATAGTTCCAAGCGGTGTTCACGTCGTTGATTAGTAGAATACGTTGCCAATCAAAGTGGGATAGATCCCAAAGGAATGACTGTTCACAGAAACGTTTCAAATCCCTTTTTTGAATTATTCTGGGCTTAGCAGGTGGAAGTTTAGTGGATCTGAGAGCTGCTATTACGGAATGATCACTCAAAATGTTAGCAAATTCACGTGTACCAGGAAATTTGTGAGGTGCATTAGTGAAAAACAGATCTAAGGTGGAAGATTTTTCGGGACATTTTTTTGTTTGGTCTGGTGGGCGAATCAATAAGTTGTGTTAATAATTACACAATTAATTATTAATTATTATATTAATTAATAATAATTACACATTACGTTAATATTACTATATATATATACATCACGTTAATATTATTATATATATATAATTACACATCACGTTAATATTATTATATATCTATAATTACACATCACGTTAATATTACTATATATCTATAATTACACATCACGTTAATATTACTATATATCTATAATTACACATCACGTTAATATTACTATATATCTATAATTACACATCACGTTAATATTACTATATATCTATAATTACACATCACGTTAATATTACTATATATCTATAATTACACATCACGTTAATATTACTATATATCTATAATTACACATCACGTTAATATTATCTATATATCTATAATTACACATCACGTTAATATTACTATATATCTATAATTACACATCACGTTAATATTACTATATATCTATAATTACTCATCACGTTAATATTACTATACTGTATATCTATAATTACACATCACGTTAATATTACTATATATCTATAATTACACATCACGTTAATATTACTATATATCAATACATCTTGATAGATGGTTCAAGGAGACTTTGTCCTTCACATCACATGTGGAACATGAGATGGGACCAAACTGTGTAAAGTCTAGTTACACCAAAAAAAAAAAAGACAGACTTAACTTACCTACTTTTTTATTTTAGTATTCACTGGTTAACTGGACATCATTAACCTCACGCAGACTCTTCCACTGGTACATTTTCATCTTCAAATCACTTCTTGGTCTGCTGCCCTCATACATCTCCTCCTACATGTCTTTGCGTGAGTGCAGCTACAGCGTGCGCTCTCAGGACATGATTACCTGCAGTGTTCCGTCAGTGAGGACTGAACTTGGAAAAAGGGCCTTCTCCTACTCCGCTCCTGCTTCATGGAATATCTTACAAAAAGATCTGAAGCTCTCGACCTTGACTTCTCTAAATGGTTTTCAGAATCTGTTGGAATCCTGGCAAAAACCAATGCAGATTTGTTCCTGTCTTTGATTTTATACGTCTACCTTATAATGTTTTGCTAGTTTTTTGATACTTTGTTAAAAAAAAATGTATATATATGTATATATATAT
Organism: Garcialebias charrua; assembly: GCA_038048925.1. Classification (NCBI taxonomy): domain Eukaryota; kingdom Metazoa; phylum Chordata; class Actinopteri; order Cyprinodontiformes; family Rivulidae; genus Garcialebias; species Garcialebias charrua. The sequence continues at coordinate 50,032 of JBBPBX010012515.1, forward strand.
GTATATATATATATGTATGTATATGTGTATATATATATATATTTTTTTTCTCTCTCTTTTGTTTTCTATTGTTTATTGTTTGATTGTTTATTGTTTAAGGAAATTCTACCATTGCTGTTCATTGTTCTTTAGTTTTAGCAGGTCACTTTCGTAAATGAGCCCATGAGGTTCAAAAGATTTACCTGACTAAATAAAGGTTGAATGAACTTACTTTCAGGGGGTATTGTTTGGGGACGGATGGTTGGTGTTGGGGGCCCAACAATTTGTCACTCACCACGGCAGACATGTCTGGCAGAAGGTTTTGCTATGTTTCATTTAGTGAATTAGTCCAGCCTTTTAACCACAACTGTTTTGCACATCCAAACCTTCACATTCCTGAAACGATAAAACTCAAACAAAAACCAAGTGAAGCAGCAGAGGGCAGTGTTTGGTTCTTCTTATTTTGGCCCAACTAGGCTGAAGCAGCCAGTCACTGATAGGCTTTACTGCAAAACAAATCTACATTTCCATTTCTTAAAACACTGGCATGTTGAGTCAAATGTAGATATAAATAATGCAATGAGCTGCAAAACTCAAGTACTTTACTCACAATAGATCAGAGAAAATACATCTAAGTTGTGGCATTTGTAGGAAAAATAGTTTGATTTTGAATTTAATGGCACCAACACACCTGAAAACAGTTTAAACTCGTACAGACAGTATTTCAGGATGTGTTCTCTTCTTGATTATAAACATGTTTACAATGATAAAACCTAAAAGCTCTAGTGAACAACTGACATGGTGGGAGTACTGTAATTCTCAACACATACTCTGACATAATATCTTGACAGATCACACAAACAAATTACAGTTTGACTAAATGAGGCAGCTGTGGCTGAGTGGTTAGAGCAGTCGTCCTCCAATGCAAGAGTTGGGGGTTCAAATCCACCAGCAGTCACATGCTGAAGTGTCCCTTGTTAAGACACTGAACCCCTCATTGCCTCTCATCAGTGTATGAATGTGATAAAGCTCTGATTAGTCTCTTTAGAATGATTTGTTCAATTATCTTTGTATAGATCTAGTAGAGTGCTGTATGAATGGGTAAATGAGGCACAGATTGTAAAGAGCTTTGAGTATCTTGATGAGATAGAAAGGTGCTATAGAAGTACAGTCTGTAACATTGATCAACACATGATGTTGGTTTAAAAGTCTTAACTCATGAAAGGCAATACGTATAATAACACTTGAATTTTGTATTTGTGGGTAAACCAGACTTCAGTTGGTGTCTTGGTTCTGTCCATCCACAGGTGAGAGTGACTCAGGGTCAGGAGCCCCCCCACCTGATGAGCATCTTCCAGGGCAAACCCATGATCATTCACAGCGGAGGGACCTCTCGCAAAGATGGGCAGTCCCAGCCTGCCAGCGTCCGCCTCTTCCACGTTCGACAGAGTTCTTCTGGCGCCACCCGGGCCGTGGAGGTGAGCTGCTCTGCAGCGTGCGACTCCCAGTGCACAAGCGGGTGGTGCAGAGTTCTGACTTGTCTGTCTTGCACCGTCAGGTCCAGGCCTGCGCCTCCAACTTGAACACCAACGATGTGTTTGTGCTGAAAGCCCCGAGTGGCCTGTTTGTGTGGCGTGGAGTGGGCGCCAGCGGCGAGGAGATGGAGGCCTCGAAGCATGTTGTGGGGTTATTGGGTGGCAGACCGACTCACGTGCCAGAGGGCAAGGAGCCAGGTAGGTTCAGCTTATCACACAAATGACACAACGAGAAATGATCAACAACGGTTGCAGCTCAAATCTTAAAGATGAAAAGAAACAAAGAGATTCACAGTTTTTAACCAAGAACTGTAGATTTATCATCTCCTGCTGCTGGTGGACGATGTCACTCGTGTGTTGGTGTGTCCGTTTGCCTGTACTGTCAGCAAAATATCTAACGAACCACAGGATGGATTGTTTATAACAGAACTTTCAGAACGTAATCATTTGGATACATCTTCAACTGGTTAACTTGTATCCAATTCAAGATGGCCGCCACAGCTAACTGACCTGAGGCATCTCAGAAATGGTTCTAACTCAGGCAACTTTAAATACTGAGCTCAAATCTGGTGTGGTAGAGTCAACACTATTTGAGCACCACACAATGAGACATTGTACTTGAGTTTTACCTGGTGGAGATAAGACTCTGTTAGCAAAATATCTCATGAGCCACTGGACAAATTCTCATGCAGCTCTTTAAAGAGAATTGATGGCACTATATCTACGACTGATTAACATTTAGTGCAGCCTAATTTAAGATGGCTGCCAAAGCTAATCAAGCTAAGCTAACACAATAAAGGCTTTGAAGCAGGCAGATTTCCAAATACTGAGCTAAATGTAGTGAGGTCGTGGCTGAGAGTCATCCACAACAAATACTCCGAAAAGAACTTGCAAGTTCAAGATATCAAGAGATTTCAAATACAGGGAGTACTCTACTTACGAACGAGTTTCGGACCTACGGGCTGTTCGTAACCCGATTTTGACGTAAGTCTCGGACCACCCGAGCCGCCACTGATACATGTACATGTACGGTAATGAACAGTTACCAAGTTACCTATCCTAACACAGCTACATAATTATAAAAAAACACATACAGTACTGTACAGTTCATTTAGAGACATACAGTACTGTAATTAAATTAAAAAAAATACAATTTCTTACTGTGAGCTGGTCTTCGCCGTCCGTCGGGTCCGTGTCTCCGGTTGGGCCTCGTTAGCATTTTAGCCCCCCGTTAGCTCGGTGTCGTCCCTCCAAAAAGGCTGCCCAGCTGTTTATCCGTGTTTTAGCATGTTACCTCGTGTCCATCAAACATCTGAGGCTGCCAGGCACACATGGATGTGAGCTCCCGGCCCCAGCAGGCGTCTCGGACCGCCGCCCGTCAGGTCCATTAGCATTAGCATGTTAGCTCGTGGTTCCTCCACTACATCTTGCTGTCTGCTGCTTCACGCCTTCCACAGCATCTTTGTCCTTGGTCTATCTGTCCCTACGCAAAACCGCCGTTCAGCTGCAGCGCATGTGTCCGCGCGGAGCAACCTCTGAACCAACACGGTGTGGCTGTCGAAGCCGGAGCTAACCGAAGCTAAGAAACATGGCAGCCGGAAACTGTCGGAAACTACCGGAAACTGCGTAATTCGGCTTAAAAATAATAAAAATAATAATTTATATATTTATAAAGCCAGTTAAAACAACCACAGCTGCAACAAAGTTAAATACAACGCATGAAATAAAGAACTTTTAAACCAAAAGTATATTTTTTAAATTATTATTATTATTATTATTTTCCTATTTTTATTATGATAAGTTCGTAACTCCTGATTGCCGTAAGTCGAGGGCGACGTAACTCGAGGACTCCCTGTATTGTCATTTACAATGGTTTGATCAAAAAGACAAGTCTGTCTCTTTTCATCTTAGTTTTAAACTCTGGTGTAAAAATGTGCGATGCAACAACAACAACAACAAAAAGCTCAGAGAACACGACGGCAGATTCCTGTTCTGGTTTGGATTAAATTCAGTGAAGATGATGCATCTCATCGTGCAGCCGAAGGGCCGTGACTCATTTCCTGTTCAAACAAACCCAGCTGCAGGAACCTCCTTCAGGCTGATGGTTGTTCTTCTCTTTCCTTCTCAGGTCATTTCTGGGAAGCTCTGGGCGGCAAGAAGGAGTACCAGACCTCCAAGAGTCTGCAGAGCACAGTCAGACCCCCACGTCTTTTTGGCTGCTCCAACAAAACTGGCAGACTTATTGTGAGTGACGAGAGCAGAACTTTTCATCTCATCTTTGACACATAGCATCTCAGCACATCATCCATTCAAGTTTTATTTTTGCTGTTTCTACAGGTTGAAGAGGTACCAGGAGACTTCACACAGTCAGATCTGGCTACTGATGATGTCATGATCCTGGATA